>CM037786.1:64361665-64411665 GCA_021229015.1 Solen grandis | reverse complement strand
CATACCATGGTGAACTTGGCCGGGCACGTATGTAACTTTACTGATAGCCTTAATTTTGCTTATAAACCTTTAGATAAAGTCCCTGTAATGGTTCCGCTACATTTCGGACCTCATGGACTTTCACATAGATAACTGTGGTTTCCTAATGTTTCATTAGAGTGCCTTGGTTATCTTAGTAGAGGTTAAGGGGTCCAAGATATAGCGGAACCATTACAGGGACTTAACCTTAAATTAGAAACGCTGATTTGACAACCAATAAAGCAATGAGAGGAACATAGCAGAAAATTGACTTGAAAAATTATGGACAGTCACAGAGGAAAATGTAAATATATTGTAAAACAAGAACTCTCACTGAAAGTGATGAATACCCCCAGATACCGCTTTGTCTCAATTATGTTTTTCCATGTCAAAGTTGAAGGATTAAGAAACACACACAAAACCAGGTAGAGCTCTGGTGCACTTATACAAGTACCACTGACAAAAATATTCAGTGAATATATAAAAAAAATAAGCTGATCATATCATGCCAAGGATATGTGCAAATATTGTTGTTACTTATAAATGCTGTGGAGTTATATCAAAATCTGACCAAATATACAAGTATTCAAGAAATATGGCAAAGGGGCATAACTCAGTGAACATTAAAAGATGCATGACATGCCTTTAATATGAACAAGTTGTTGTTGTTGTTGTTGTTGTTGTTGTTGTTGTTGTTGTTGTTGTTGTTGTTGTTGTTGTTGTTGTTGTTGTTGTTGTTGTTGTTGTTGTTGTTGTTGTTGTTGTTGTTGTTGTTGTTGTTGTTGTTGTTGTTGTTGTTGTTGTTGTTGTTGTTGTTGTTAAGTAGCTAAGGAATAGTGTGGACAAAATGTATTCAATAATATAACAAAGGGCCGTAACTCATATATGAAATTTAGACAGTCTTGATGTGCCAACGATATGCACAACTAGACTTGGTGCTTATAAGTGCTGTGAAATTCAATCAAAATCAGATCATTGGTAGCCAAGATATAGTGTAGACAAAATATATTCAATAAATATAACAAAGGGCCATAACTCCAGCAGAAGAAAACATGCCAATGATATGCGCATCTTGGCTTTGTTCTACTTAATGTTGTGAAGTTAAATTGAAATCCGACCAAATGTAGCCGAGAAACAGTGTGGACAAAATGCATTAAAGAAATATAACAAAGTGTCGTAACTCATTCAAAATCAAGCAAATCATGATGTACCAACTATATGCCAACTAGGCTTGTTACTAAAAACTGTGAAAAATCAAAATCCAACCAGTGGTAACTAAGAAATAGGGCGTAAAAAATATATTTGAGAAATATAACAAAAAGTCATAATTCATTTAAAATCAAACGAATCCTGGCATGCCAACGATGTGGGCATAGTGTTTTTCAGGCAGATACTTTTTCATATTCTGTATTTTTTATTTCTTGCCTTTTTTTTATGATAGATAAGGTATCATTTGCGGCGGTAATGTAATCTTCTATTGTACGATATTATATATATGTATATATATACTTTCCCATATTTTCAGTATAACAGGAGATATCGGAAAACGTGATTTTGGGAGAATTGGACAATATGCTGCATGTTTTTGTGAGATTTGGACTAGTTGCCAATCTTTCTTTAATAAGTCTTTGCAATATTTTGACAATTCGATATGTTTAATATTAAAAAAAACTTGTATACGAATTTATTTTCCTATGGTTAAAACTTAATTATTTTTTACGCCGATTCGGATTTACAACTTATACTAATCCCTCTCGACGGTTCCTAGGTTTGACCAGTACCTTGCGCCTGGGAAGGTTTAAACCCCCCCCCCCCCCCAATTTAAGGTTCGAATCTACGACCTTCGGATCCGCGACTCTGCTTATTTAGTTTGATTACAGTAAAATGGCGACTCATTGCACCGTTCACGTCACATTATGTTACTTTACAGTTTGTCCTACTTAATCGTCCATTGAAATGCTTGCATAAAATGAACCATGACGTCTTCAGTATCAAGAAAGAAGGAGTGTGTATAGTGCCTACGCGATCAAAGTGGATTATGGGCGGAGCTAGTTGTGGCGGCGACTGCTAGACGTCATGTTATGCTAGCTCAAATTTTAGATTTTCCCAGCGATACCAACTCTGAACCGTACTTCAGACAACAGGTGACACAGTCAATCAAACGGGTGGCGGTTCGATATTGCGATTTCAAAGGCATAGCTGTATGGCGTACATGAAAACTGTAAATACGTTGCCGTCTATATTTCAAATATGAATTCATCGCAGCGCTCCGTTTCGCGTCGCTTGTGACAAATTCTATACAATTTAAAATAAAAACTAACTAAAACATACTTATACGTACATATCAAGTGGAGTAACTGTTGCGGCCTTTCTAGCGTTATTTACAAATTTCCAGAATACCGGAAGTATTGACGATCACCTGGTAATGGTTAACTCAGATACTATCATAGAGTTCGACGACAAATTTATCCCAACAGGTAAAGGACTATTCCATTTTTTTAACCTTTTACCACTTACGCTTTGGCAAACAGAGCAAATCCAGATCAGACAGCACCTTCAGTGGTCTCCTTTTTAGCTCACATGTGCTCAGGATGAGCTATTATAGGATCGATGAATGTCCGTCGTCCGTCTGTCCGTCGACCACAGTTAGTTTGTTGCACTATAGCTTCTTCAAACCTTATGACAATGTTTATTACCATAATCTATTGGCCAAGTTCGATTATGGATGATATTGGCCATTAGGTCAGGAGTTATGCCCCTTTAAATATAAAATGCCAGATTTCACTTTTTTCACTCTAGCATCTTCATTTCTTAAGAAAACATTTTCAAACTTTATGACAATGTTTATAGCCATAATCTTTAGGGCAAGTTTGATTATGGCCTGATAACGACCTATTAGGTGAGGAGTTATGCCCCTTTTAATTAAAATAATGCCAGATATCACATTGTTTGCACTCTAGCATCTTCATTTCTTAAGCAATCATTTTCAAACTTTATGATAATGTTTATATCCATAATCTCTAGGCCAGGTTTAACTAGTGCTGATGTCGGACAATTAGGTCAGGAGTTATGCCCCTTTAATTAATAAAACTCCCAGATTTCACTGTTTACTCTCTAGAATCTTCATTTCTTCAGCAATCATTTTGAAGTTTCGTGACAATGTTAATAGCAATAATTTTCAGTCAAGTTTTGACCACAGTTCCTGTTTTGTTTGTGGAATTGAAATGATCTTATGAATTATGTATTCAGTACACCTACACTGGCGGATTCAAGGGGGCGGGGACGCCCCGTCTAAAATTCCCGAAAATAGATTAATTAATGTAGACATACAACCCCCAAAATACTCACGAGTATGCACTATTTCATGGCTTTAAATTCAAATAAAAAAATTCGCGGGGGAGTTCCTCCGGATCCCTATTGAAACCAGAACTACACCCTTCTTACGGCCTGGGCAAAGCGGTAAGCCGCTTGCATTGTATTTTCATATAGCGCCCCCACTTACCTGAACTCCTGGATCCGGCACTGAACTATGCGATACTTTTGTAACATGTACAGGCAATGAAGGCCTTTTCTCCGGCGAGCGTCTTCGGGGCCCTTTTTCCCCCTCTTTTTTCATTGCTAATACAACATTGTAGCTTATATTTTACAGTCTGGGTGGCAAAGAATAATTATGACATTCCAGTAAAATTGATATTCATAATAGTAAAATACTTGTACAGGAAAAAAAAGCCCATGGGGAGAAGCTAAAATGAATAAGTAGATACTAGATGAATAGTATTGTCAGCTAAACTCTGTATTTCAATAAGAGGCCAATATTGTTCCTCATAAGAGTTTTTTTTTTTTTTTTTTTTTTTTTTTTTTTTTGTATGGTGGATTTTGATAAGATGTTTTGCACTTATTGATGTTATTTCCATTGTATAACTATACATAATTGAATCTTAAACAAAAAGCATTGTGCTTGTGTTTCATGATTTAACTTCCCCATCGAATACTATAGTAGATACTGTATAAACATTATTTTTCCTTGACATTAAATTTAATGGAAGCAGGAATAAAGTTGTTTTCGCTGGTACATGCATTTATAGTTTCGTGTTCTAGAGGTGTGAGGTCTACCGAATAAAAGTTTTCTTGCGAATCAATATTCGCAAATAAAGCCGTCCACGAAATCGGCGAAATGGAGTTCCCCGCAAAAATGAATGAACGTACAGTATATGAACGATCAAGATACAGGGATGTACAGTATCTGTCATCTTGTATAATGAATTCTTAAGTTATAAAAGCTCGAAATGCCATATATGTAATTCAATATATTTTGGGTTCTTTGGATAAAGCTCATGACCATCTGCCTAAGGAGAACGTTAATTGCAGGGGGATAGGGAACACACACATAGACATAATCATCTGCCTAAGAAGTAACATTAATTGCAGGGGGATAGGGAACACACACATAAACATAACCATCTGCCTAAGAAGTAACATTAATTGCAGGGGGATAAGGAACACACACATAAACATAACCATCTGCCTAAATAGTAACATTAATTGCAGGGGGATAGGGAACACACACATAAACATCATAAACATAACCATCTGCCTAAGAAGTAATATTAATTGCAGGGGGATAGGGAACACACACATAAACATAACCATCTGCCTAAGGAGAAACATTAATTGCAGGGGGATAGGGAACACACACATAAACATAACCATCTGCCTAAGGAGAAACATTAATTGCAGGGATATAGGGAACTCACACATAAACAAACATACGTCAATTTCAAGTGTACTTTACAAGGCAAAAAAAAACTAACAGGCGTACTCTTTATCAGGGGCAATTGCGACAATTTTGCAATCTTCAGCTGAAGCTGATATATTATTTCTCGTCACGTGATCTACCTCATTTGACAGAATGTGGTCTAGTTGATACATTTTGAATATGTTAAAAAATCAACCGAAAATACATCTCATATTTTTTTGGATTGTTTTGTAAAATTAAATCATACCAGGCGTAGATCTACATTTTTTTCGTATTTCGATTTTGGTGATTGATGTCTTATTATGTTAAACTATAGGTCAATTCGTCAGTGTTGAAGGTAGCCCAGACGATCTCCGACAACCTACCCGGCTTGGCGACATTCTAAACAAGATGCCACATGGGGATGGCATGCACGCAGCCAAAGTGTTGCCTGGTAACAGCGGGGAAAAGAAGTTTGTTGCAAGGTATTGAATTCCCCTAAAATGTTTAATAAAACTAATAAAACCGTTGTTCAAGAACATTTGTAGTATTTACTTAAAAAGAAGTAACTTATGTCTATCTTTCTGTCTGTTTGTTAGTTCTGTCTTCTTTTGTATACAATATTCTTTTGTCCCTTCTTTCTTTAGTCTTATCCGGTAAGTTTCAATATGAGAGAGCACTTGTGCCGTATCAACGCACTAATCATTATATTGTGGGCGTGTTACAGGGCGGAGCATCCTGCAAGTGGGAGGTACTTAGAGGTGCACTCGACCGCGCCCGCCATGGTGGAATACGGCTGCTACTATCTTGACTTGCTCATGAAGGGCACAAAGGGGAAGGACGGAGCGGTCTACCAACGTAATGCAGGAGTATTGTTCATGCCACAAGGATATCCAGACGCTGTTAACCAGGTAAATACTTGAAATCCGCTTTGAATAAAATCATAAAATGTACTTACAATAAAAAATAAGTACGAAGAGGTTATCGGTATTACAAGTAATCACCTTTATCATGTTTGGTGTTGTAAAGTCACAAGGATAAAAGCATTTGAAGAAATTGTCGGCCATTTTTGGCTGCCACGGTCACCAGAGGGCGCTGCTAATTTGGGCCATCAGTAAGGGATATACTGTAAGTGTGCCTAGTTACTTGCTATTAACCCAAAGTGTAAGATTCTATCAAAAATGCCTATCAGAAGTAATTGATAACAAAATATTTTACCCTTTATTATGTCAAAATTAGTGACACAGTTGTGTTGACACTTAAGGCAATGATACTGAGAAAAGAGGTATAGAAAAGACATAAAATCTGTTGATTTGTTTTTACAAACTTTTTTGGTTATACGTTATTAGAATAATGCAGTAAATATACGGTGTTACTTTTTCTCGTTTTGTTTGCGCCCGCCCTGCTACCTACCGGTATATTTGTTCCATGAACATGTGGGGTGGGGGGCTCAGCGTCCAAATGCAAGCCGCTGCATGAAAACTAATTTATTTTACTGTCTTTCAGCCAAGCTTCCCAAGCTGTGTCCTCCGGCCCGGACAGACGTATGAACACACGTCTTGGTACAAATTCGGGGTTACCTGCTGACTGCACACAGTCTTACTTTACATGGTCAAGTGACTAATCGCCCAGCAGAAAATTACCGGTCAAACTGTAGTAACGATGATAATCAAAAAAAATCTTTTTGAATGATTTGTCTTTTCAATACTTCCTTTGCGTGGGTGAGTGAGTGTTAGCAAGCCAACGAGCACTGGGATTCGGGAAAAATGATTACATAACTCAAAAGAATACCGGTATAAAAGCATCTGTGGTTTGAATTATTACATGTTGCATGGCAGCGATTCTCAAGTACAATAGTCAGTCAACGTTCCTTAGCAACTGTATAGTATCAAACGTGTATCAAAATAATAAAACAGATGTTCACGTTCATCTTAAACGTCACTGCTGTCCCCTAAGTCACAGTTCATTTGCTAAAAATGCGTTATCGGCTCCTTGGCAACGGCTTATAGACGTTACCTTTATTTGCCGAATCGTCTCCTGTTGTTATATTTTGTTTTCCATAGAAATAATAATACACATTTTATGATAATTTTTATTTCTTGTTTCTCTCTGCGGAATAGTGTTTGTTTGTGTGTGTGTCCTTTTGGGGTTAGAGGGGATAGAATGGCCGTAAATACAAAAGCCCTGTCATTTGCATAACAATACATGTATTCTATTCATTTTAAGATAAACAGAAAAACAAAACACGATAGTCCTTAAATAAATGGAAAACTGTCGGTAATTAATTCACGTCCGGGCGCCATGGTTTTCCCTGCCAAGAGTCGAGAGTTTACTGGCACATTCCCTAAGCAAGTCGATAGTTCTGTCAGTGAAACAAAGTCATTTTAAATCCCCCTCTTCTCTTTCTCAGATACCCTAAATCCAGATGATAAATCACTGGAAATCATCTCATAAATGTAATGAGAAATAAATACTGTGTATTTGAATCTTTATTTACGGAAGCAACGAGGGGACATGATGTTTTGTTGTTGTTGTTTTTTTGTTATTATCTCGAGGCCACGAGTTAGTAACTAAGAAAAAATATCGCTATCTCGCAGCCACAAGATATAACTAAGAAAAAGATTTTTTTTAAAAAAACGAATATGAACTCGTGGCCACGAGTTAATAATTAGGAAAAAAAAAAAAAAAAGTTCTCGCTAACTCGTGGCCAAGAATTAGTAACTAAGAAAAAAAAAAAAAAAAAAAAAAAACATTTCTCGCTATATCGTTGCCACGAGATAATCTAACGATCTGATTGACTAGCTAACTTGTGGTCACGATATAGCGAGAACTGTGTTCTTTTTCTTTTTTTTTTCTTTGATACTAATTTGTGGCCACGAGTTAGCGAGAACTGCTTTTTTTCAGCTCACCTGAGCACAACGTCTGTCAGTCAATCGTCTGTCGTGCGTCGTCAACAATTTGGCTTGTTAACTCTCTAGAGGCCATATTTTTAGACCAATCTTCATGAAACTTGGTCAGAATGTTTGTCTCTATAGAATCATGGACAAGTTCGATTTTGGGTCATGTGAGGTCATAAAGAAGGTCACGCGTTCAAATCTTAGAAAAACCTTGTTAACACTGTAGAGGTCACATTTTTGGCCCAAACTTCATGAAACTTGGTCAGAATGTTTGTATTGATAAAATCTTGGACAAGTTTAAATTTGGGACATGTGGAGTCAAAAAGTAGGTCATGAGGTATAATCTTAGATTAACTTTTTTGGTCATATCTTCATGAAACTTAAGCAGAATGTTTGTCTCCATAAAATCTTGGACAAGTTCGAAGTTGGGTCATGTGGGGTCAAAAAGTAGATCCATATGAAAAATCCAACATATGTTGCTCTTTTATAATCAGGTGAGCGATTCAGGGCCATCATGGCCCTCTTGTCTTAGTTACTAACTCGTGGCCACGATATAGCGAGAACTGTTTTTGTTTGTTTGTTTCTTTCTTTCTTTTTGGTTTTGTTTTTATGGCTCACCTGAGCACAACATGTTCAAGGTGAGCTTTTGTGATCGCCCGGCGTCCGTCGTCCATCGTGCGACGTGCGTCGTCAACAATTTGGCTTGTTAACACTCTAGAGGTAATATTTTTAGGCCAATCTTTATGAAACTTAAGCAGAATGTTTGTCTCCATAAAATCGTGTACAAGTTCGAAATTGGGTCATGTGGGGTCAAAAGGTAGGTCACGAGGTCAAATCTTATAAAAAAAAACCTTGTTAACACTCTAGAGACCATATTTTTGGCCCATTCTTCACGAAACTTAGTCAGAATGTTTGTCTCCATAAAATCTTGGACAATTTCGAAATTGGGTCATGTGGGGTCAGAAAGTAGGTCACGAGGTCAAATCTTATTAAAAAAAACAAAAAAACTTAACATTCTAGAGGCCACATATTTGGCTCAATCTTCATGAAAATTGGTCAGAATGTTTCTCTCCATAAAATCTTGGACAGGTTCGAAATTGGGTCATGTGGGGTCAAAAAGTAGGTCATGAGGTCAAATCTTAGAAAAACCTTGTCAACACTCTAGTTCTTAGTTACCAACTTGTGGCCACAAGTTAGCGAGAACTGTGTTGTTGTTGTTGTTGTTGTTGTTTCTTAGTTACTTATTCGAAGCAACGAGTTAAAATTCGCTTTTTTTTTTCGTAGTTATATCTTGTGGCCACGAGATAGCGATATTTTTTTTTCTTAGTTACTAACTCGTAGCCACGAGTTAGCAAGATTTGTTTTTCATTTTTTTCTTAGTTACTATCTCGTGGCCACGAGATAATAACTAAGAAAATCACCATGTCCCCTCGGTGCTTCCGTAGTTATGAACATGGATCACAAACTTTACATCAACATTTGATAAAGAAAAAATAGTCAAGTCGCGACTTGACATGGTTTCAATTACATGGTTATGTAATTGATTACACTAAACATTACACTGCAAAAGTGTTACTATTACACAATTTGGAAGTTGTAATTAACTTAACATTATATGTTAATTACCACGATATTTTGGTCAAACCAATTCAGTCTTTCAAAAGTTAATTAAAGTTAAAGTAGGTAGTTATATATTACTGTATTTAATATGAAATCCGAGACAAACTTTGAAGAAAAGGTCTATAAGCAAAGGTTGAGTCAATCTTAATATTTCAATTTCACAGATTTATGGTGAATTTAGTCAGAAACATGGGACATTCGCTGAGAGTAAAACGTCAGGTGGCACAAAAAAATAAAGATACTAAAACATACTTAAATGATGACCACCGTCCTGGTCAGCAACATCGTAGGAAAGCACTGTATGTGTTCACAACTGTATATACCGTGGGAAATTCAACTGGCAAAACTTCGTTATCATGAATTTTAATCAGCTACTTACAGACCAATGAAACCACGCGTAGTATTATGACGTCACAAAAGCAAAAGCTTCATCTTTCAAAATCCGAACAGCTATATGTACAACGCTCTGGTTCATTGGTCAATTGATCCTTGCTGTCTCCGCCCAGGTTCGAATTAAGTGCTTAAAATTAAGAATTCATGAATACGGAGTAAACCACGGTGCCGATTGAGAAGGAAAACGTTTTGAGCGAAAGTGGGTTACGACGATAGGTCAGACTAGAAATGAGCTGAACAGAACAAAACAGAACTTTATTTCTTCCAAGTACAAGATTATATTATTGTTCAATATGGAGTATTTACATGCATAGATCTATAAATGAAATACAATAGTTCCGGTTAACAATTTCAATTCAATTTAGGCAGGTAAGGACATTCGTATCGACATTGAGGTAACAGAAAGAAAGAGGAATGGGTTCAAAATTGGGGGGGGGGGGGGGGGGGGGGGGGATAGGGTGTCTTGTCTTTAACGGAGATTCAAAATGAGAACTGTGCGTTAAATTCAAAATGATTTCACAGAGCAGAACATAAACATAATAACATAATACATACATATATCCTATTATAGACCTAGGCAAACAAAGCAGGTCAAATGGTAATCAGAAGATCGATATACAAGTGTAACGTTACGACATATTGCTGGCATGTATTAGGTCCTTGCCATTTTACGAAAGTTGGCAAGGTAGTACGTCTCTATCAGATTTTATAATAATAAGGTTGTATCTATACATGCCAGCAGATGACGTATAAATGTATACAAATGTATGCAAGCAAAGACAAAACAGGAAACAAGAACGGTATGACAAAACAGGAAAAAAGAACGGTATAACGTCAAAGTATAACTATAGGGCCTGTGGACTCCTTACCCATATACGAAAACGAGAAAAGACAAGGAGCTGAATGAGTACAATTATTATTAGACAAATATATACATGTATATATATATTTGTATACATAAAGACTTATTTATTTAGGCTATATCTACATAACAATAAGCACATGCTGTATATATAAATACTGCATATTAACATTTATCAGCGAACATGTGTGAAAAATAAAGAAAATAAATAAGTTCAAAAGCTATCATTAAACCCATAGTTAGCTGTTATTTCGATTTATACAAAATATGTTATTATTTACTATTATTCTAGGGTTCAGGGAGAGACCTACTGATACAATGCGATAGATACACATGGTCATTTAGGTACATAGCCTCACTGTGTCTAAAAATAGAACATGTACTGTTAGTATCATTCTACGTCATATGACCGGAGCGAGAACTATTTATAAACACCACGTGTGTTACAGGGTGTCACAGGTCAGTGAGCGTCACCGTCGTGAATATGTAATCCAAGACCTAAATCCAAAGTTGGGATTACGTCTTTGATATAATAGACTAGATCGAGAGGGTAAGTAGAAGCTAGTAGAAGCTAATGTTTCTGCTGTGGAAGATGTGATATAAAATCAAGATGCCATGCTTACAGTGAAAGAAATTACAGACAGTATTGGTATATCATAAGATTCTGACACAGTAGTTAAAACTATGAAAGGCTAGTGTGCTCGATTGGACCGTCATCTCATGTCTGAAGAACAAATGGCTATCCATGTGAAAATGACCAAACGTCTTTTAACAAAAGTTAAAAAAAAAATGTGACAATCGTTGAATTTTAGAACTCCTACAGGTGATAAAACCTGTATTTATTAATTTTGAGACAAGACTAAGCAATTAAGATCAAGCCAGACCGGTCAATGATGAAAGAATAAAAAGCGCGGGGAAATTATATGCCAGAACTCTGATGGACCTATTGCTCAAATTCCAGTACAAAATGTCCGAACAGTTACAGGTAAGTTTTATAAGGACAGTGTGCTATCAGACGTGAAGAAATAATATAACAACCGAACCTTGTTCATAATCATGCAGATGCACACAAGTTTGCGCTGGTCCATGATTACATGAAAACTTAAAAGGTACCACGCCTTAGCCCAGGGTTTATTCGAAAATCCTTTCTTGACGTTGATATGTGACTTGAAGTGTTTGCATGGTATGTCCAGAAAAGCCTACTTTTCTGCCTTCACAGAATGGATTTCAAGACTAGAAAAAAAATGTATTTCTGTCAAAGGAGAATACTTCGAAGGGTTTAAGTGGACTGGTCTCATAATGCACCATGAAGAATCCAAAGGAAAAAAAATGAATGAGCGTCCCTTGTAGTCTTCAGTTATATTAGTTTGTTCATTGTGATCCAAAAGTAAGAAATGTAAAGAAAATCAACTACTTTTTATGTATCAAAAAGGTATGAAAAAGCACACATAGGCAAAAAATATATCCTTTATATCTCCATTTTTTCTCATTAACTGTTTTTCTTTGTTTCTCTTTAATGTTATAGAGGATGCGATTGCAAACCGTGATAACCAAAATCCTAAAAATAAAAAAAAAAGTTTAGGGCCGATATTAAAAAAAGGGGGTGTCTGTCAGATAAGCGAGCTTACGCCTAAGGGGTGGAACATAAGTAAGGCAGGAGGGCGGTGTATTGAGGACATTTCGTGTTGTCATTGAATTTGTAAACATCACACAAGTTTGATTTGAGTTTACTATGGGCGATTAAATAGGACGGAAGTTATTGAATTATACACGACACTATCGTAAACCGTGAGAATTTCAGTCATTTGCTATTAACATTTCGTCACTTCTGCATGCACTGACGTTTTAATGATTTATCAAGGATGTCTGTTTAAGGATCTTCACTAGATCCGTATTATTAATCAGTGCGGTCTGGTGTCGAAGTAGCCTCGTCTGGAAATTATATCTTAAACGTATGGAGAGATATGGAGCTTGTCTTGCATTTACAGATGGAGAGTTCGAGGCTCTTATGCTGGACGTAAAAAAAGAGCTAAATAGCGAGGACCGATGTTCTTCACATGGTAACATTGGCATATTATCTCTATTCTGTAAATTGTAAGTCGTATCAACTTGACGTTCCCCTGCCTAACCCGTTGGATATACGGCGTTGTATTGTATATTCCGTGGGAAATAACCGATGAATCGGAGATAAAAAGAAGTTAAAAGATGCAATATTTTACAAAGAAAAATATTTTGACTGTCTAAATGTCGTCTGGATTTTAGTTTTAACCAATCGGTTTCATTGCTTCACGAGGGACTCGTGTGTCGAAACAAAATTTGTACTACCATTAACAGTTCTAGCAGCTCCATTAGTATTTCTTTTTCGGACTCATATTTTTTTCTGGTTCTGCATGCCAAGAGGGTCTGCTCATTGATGCATGGTGCCTTATACAAAGGGTATATATTGTTTATTATTATTTTGATCTAGTTTAAATTTGAAACATAAGATATTATCTACATTAATTCGCAGTTCAGTTCAGTTCAGAATAAGTCTTTCTTTCATAACATTAACGTTTTATGTTGAAATTATTCTGCACGTGTTAACCTGTTTTGAAGTAATGGTGATATATTTAAAACTATCTACAATAAATAGAAGAAAAATAATCTTAGAATAGATCTATGGAATGCCAAATCCACGCAAACCAAAATATTTGAAGAGCTCTACAATTTATTAGAGAACTTTTCAGTTGAATTATTGATATAATCAATTCAATGGTGATATTAACGATTGATTTGAAGAGATCCTTAATTAAACTAATGATACCAACAATTCAATTGTTGATCTCACTATATAGTAATTGACAACTCTACATCATTTGTAGATACAATGTATTATTACTTCCATTATTGATCTCAAAAAAAAATGAATGGAAGATATTTACATGTCATTTGTACAGCTTTACAATAAAATCAAAGGAATATACTTTTTATCCATAATTGATTTGAATCACACCAATAAATGAATTATAGATCTTTTTATGGTGGACTTACCATCTCTCGAACCCTTTAACATTTTACACAAGATCGTTTCGGTTGGAATTATTGGTAATAATTTTAACACAAATCGTTACACAAATTGAATAAATAATAAAACAATGCTTAAGTTCATTATTTTTTTTAGTCATACGATTTTAAAATAGTTTGTTGCCTTGTAAAAAAGCACTTTTATTCTGCGGGGTTTATTAGGAGGTGGGGTTCGAGAGGGGGTATTTGGACGATACTTTTATTAATGGTATCAATAATTTGGCACAATATAAATTTATAAACATCATTTTTTAACGACATAAACAAATCCAATTCTTACAGATTTAATGTTTTATGAACTAACGTTATAATGCTGTCAAAATACTTGTAACATCAGATAGAAATCATTACCCCCAAAACGCAATTATGGATATTGATTTGAAGAGCTCAGCAATTCATTTATTGATTTCACCAACTGATATGAAGAGCACTCAGCAATTTATTATTGATTTCACCAACTGATATGAAGAGTCCAGCAATTATTTATTGATTTCACCAACTGATATGAAGAGTCCAGCAATTCATTATTGATATCACCAACTGATATGAAGAGTCCAGCAATTCATTTATTGAATTCACCAACTGATATGAAGAGTCCAGCAATTTATTTATTGATATCACCAACTGATATGAAGAGTCCAGCAATTTATTTATTGATATCACCAACTGATATGAAGAGTCCAGCAATTCATTTATTGATTTCACCAACTGATATGAAGAGTCCAGCAATTCATTTATTGATTTCACCAACTGATATGAAGAGCTCAGCATGTCATTTATTGAATTCACCAACTGATATGAAGAGTCCAGCAATTCATTTATTGATTTCACCAACTGATATGAAGAGTCCAGCAATTCATTTATTGATTTCACCAAGTGATATGAAGAGTCCAGCAATTCATTTATTGATTTCACCTACTGTAATGAAGAGCTCAGCAATTCATTTATTGATTTCACCAACTGATATGAAGAGCTCAGCAATTCATTTATTAATTTCACCTACTGTAATGAAGAGCTCAGCAATTCATTTATTAATTTCACCAACTGTGATGAAGAGCTCAGCAATTCATTTATTAATTTCACCTACTGTAATGAAGAGCTCAGCAATTCATTTATTGATTTCACCAACTGATATGAAAAGCTCAGCAATTCATTTATTGATATCACCAACTGATATGAAGAGTCCAGCAATTTATTTATGGATTTCACCAACGTATTTGAAGAGCTCAGCAATTCATTTATTTGTATCACCAACTGAAACAACTGATTTGAATAGTCAAGCAATTAATTGTTGGTATCACCAACTGATATGAAGAGCACTCAGTAATTTATTGATATCACCAACTGATTTGAAGAGCTCGACAATCCATTTATTGATATCACCAACTGATATGAAGAGCACTCAGTAATTTATTGATATCACCAACTGATATGAAGAGCTCGACAATCCATTTATTGATATCACCAACTGATATGAAGAGCTCGACAATCCATTTATTGATTTCTCCAACTGATATGAAGAGCTCGACAATCCATTTATTGATATCACCAACTGATATGAAGAGCTCGACAATCCATTTATTGATATCACCAACTGATTTGAAGAGCTCAGCAATTCATTTATTGATATCACCAACTGATATGAAGAACATTCAGCAATTTATTTATTGATCTCACCAACTGATATGCAGAGTTCAGCAATTCATTTATTGATATCACCAACTGATTTGAAGATGCCTACAGTTGAAGTTTTGAGAGATCAACAATTGAATTGCTGATATCATGATTTCAGTTAAAGACCTAATAATCTTAACTCTTTTTATTTCTGTGATTCGATCAGCTGAAGAGCCCTGCAAATCAAGGATTGATATTATCAGTTGAATTGATGATATTGTCACGGTACCTATAACTCACATTAGGGGAGAATCATGTGTAAGCGGCAGTCGGTAGAGTATTCTCCCTGCAAGCGAAAGGCTCCGTGTTCGTGTCCTGGTCATGCTGCATATTCTTCTCATCCTGTGACAAATTGGTCCCTAACGTGGAGATCATGTCTACCTTCCTGTTCACCTTGATCTTCCGAGAGGTTAAAGTCGCTGACTTTAACACACACTCAGCACCTTACCGCGTGGGTTCGAATCCCGGCAGGGTCATTCAAATTTTCATCTGAGGAAGCCTTCCAGTTGGCTTGCGGTAGGTCGGTGGTTCTACCCGGATGCCTCCGTGCATTTGGGGTCTTCCTCCACCTGTAATTAGCTGGACGTCGATGTATGACTGAAATACTGTTGAAGCGACGGTAAACTCGAATAACGTTAGTCAAGTTAAATAGTCACATGGGTCACCTTGTTCTCTGGACCCGTTTGGATATTTGATGACGAACGGGAAGTATGTCACGGTACCGATAACTCACACCACAGACATATGCAGCATGTCTGTACTTACACTGAATAGGGGAGACTCGTGTGTAACTTATCTCAGTCGGTAGAGTATTCGCCCTGCAAGCGAAAGGCACCGGGTTCGAGTTCTGATCAGGCTACATACTTTTCTAACCGTGTTACATTATCAATAATTCACTTTAACAGATCTATAATTATTTAGAGCTCTTCAAATATTTTAGTTTATGAAGATTTCATTATAGATATTTACGTTTGATTATCTAATTATATAATCGTATTTTTTTTATATTTTACTTCGAATGAAAACTAGGCTTATATAATCCCTATCGACGGTTTGATCTTGGGTTAGTCCAATACCTTGCTCCTGGAAAGGTCATGGAATATGCTTACTTTTCAGTCTATAATGTCGGGCCTGAAATAGGTCATTTTCATCAAGTTAATCATGTACAGATTAAATCCGTGATCCGGGACTATCATTAATTCCGATATTTACACTCGTCATAAGAGAAGCTAAAATGGCGACTGGTTAGACTAAAATGAATGGCTAAAATGAATATCGGAATGTAAACAATTAAGTATTGCTGAGTCACATGTCTTTTCTTATATCTAAATTTAATCGTGCCCATTTGGCATGTACTTTTTCTTTATTTTTCCATGAACCACGTATAATTTTGAAACGGCCTGGATTGAAATATTTAAATCCCTTGCACGAACAGCGCGCGACTGAGAAACGAAAGTTGATTACAATGTCTTTATCATCTGTAGAGAAAAAAGACATGGGCAACACAAAGACAAAGAAAAAAACTACAGAAAATCATACTAAACAGCTATCAGATAAACGGAAAAATGAATGGAAAACGGAGAAAGGTTTGAATTATGTTATTTTGTATATTTTTTGTATATTTTTAGAGTATTTTTTGTAGATAACGGGAAGTCAAACTTGACCGAAACTATCTTAGAGCGAAGATATATTGGGTGGAGTTATGCTTCCCGTTGTTTAAATATGACTGCTTAATTTTTTTATGAATGTGCTTTAAAAATGTGAAACCTGTCAATTCTGCCAGCATTATAACACACATGCATCCTGCTCATAATCCAATTTGACCTATATTCATACTAGATTAGGGTATTTCGTGCAGCCCTTGTTTATAAAGAGAACAACTTCCTCAATTGGCAAATGACACTGGCTTCGTTCCATTGCCGATAATTTCATTACACTTCAACATACATCTATGAGACCTATGTCAATCAAAAGTTTGATAAGGTAGGAAAATTTTGGTAACTAACCCCAAGACCATACCTTTGATTTTGTATAATGTTTCAAACTTGGAGAATCACTGTTTTTTTTTGTGTCATCTGCTGTAAGCAAAGGTGACATATAACAATTAATTTTTCTGTTTTTCTGTCGTCTGTCTGTCCATCCATCAATCTGTCTATCCATCCATCAATCTGTCTGTCCGTCACGCTTCAGCAGGTGACACAAGTGTTCCAAAGAACACTCTTCTTTTTCTTTTAGCTCATCTAAGCAAAGCTCAGGGTGGGATTTAGTGATCCCGTGAGCGTCCATCCTGCGGTGTGTATCGTCAACAATCATCAACAACAGAGCGTGTTTACACTCTAGCACCTTCATTTGTTAAGAAATCATCTTTAAGACAATGTTTATGATAATAACGTCTCGATTGAGTATGATTATGGTTGAGATAAGCCACTTAGGTCTGGAGTTATGCCCCTTTTAATATAAAAATGCCAGATTTTAATTTGTTTACACTCTCGCATCTTCATTTTTTGAGCAATAATTTTCAAACTTTATGACAATATTTTTGACCATAATGTCTCAATTGATTCCCATTATGGCTGAGATCAGCAAATTGGGTCAGGAGTTATGCCCCTTTTGATATAAAAAATGCAAGATTTCTCTTTGTTTACACTGTAGCGTCTTTATTTTTTAGCAAATTATCTTCAAAATTTATGACAATGTTAAGTACCATATTATCTCAATTACGGCTGACATTGGCCAATTAGTCAAGGAGTTATGCCCCTTATGCGTCGTCAACAATTTTAGTGTTTATACTCTAGCACCTTCATTTCTTAAGAAATCATCTTTTAGACAATGTTTATGTTCCGATTGAGTACGATTATGGTTGAGATCAGCCAATTAGGTCAGGAGTGAGCCCCTTTTACTAACTCACCTGGCACGAAGTGCCAAGGTGAGCTTTTGGGACCACATTTCTCGGCGTCGTGAGTTGTAAGTCGTCCATCGTCAGACGTCAACAATTTACTTAAAAATCTTTTTCTCTGAAACTTCTGATGGGAAAGTGATCAAACTTTGCAAGGATGTTCCTAAGGTGATCCCCTATAAAAATTGTTCAAATGGTTCCGGTCTGTTACATAATTAGGTCACAGGAGCTAAAACTAGAAATCTTAAAAAATCTTCTTCTCTGAAACCACAAGGCCTAGAGCTTAGATAATTGGTGTTTAGTATTGCCTAGTGGATCACTACCAAATTTGTTCAAAACATGACCCTGGGGTCAAAATTGGCCCGCCCCAGGGGTCACTTGATTTAACATAGGCTAATATTGGAAAAAATTGAAAAATCTTCTTCTCAGAAACCACAAGGCTAGGAGTTTAGATATTTGTTATGTAGCATTGTCTAGTGGATCTCTACCAATTATGTTCAAATCATGACCCTGGGGTCAAATTTGGCCCCACCATAGGGGTCACCTGATTTTACATCTAGGCTAATATAGGAAAAAAACTTTAAAAATCTTCTCAGAGACCACAAGACCTGGAGTTTAGATATTTGTTGTTTAGCGTTGTCTAGTGGATCGTTACCAAGTTTATTCAAATCATGACCCTGGGGTCAAATTTGGTTCCGCCATAGGGGTCACTTGATTTAACATAGACTAATATAGGAAAAAAAACTTGAAAAATCTTCTTCTCAGAAACCACAAGGCCTGGAGTAGATATTTGGTATGTAATATGGGCTAATAGACCTCTACCAAGTTTGTTCAAATCATGGCCCTGGGGTCAAAATTGGCCCTGCCCCAGGGGTCACTTGATTTTACATAGCCTAATGATAGCAGGTGAGCAATCCAGGGCCATTATGGCCCTCTTGTTATAAAAAATGCTAGATTTTTCTTTGTTTACACTCTCACATCTTCATTTTTTTAACAATCATCTTAACTTTAAGACAATGTTTATGACCATTATCTCTGGATCGAGTTTAACTATGGCTGAGATTGGCCAGTCAGTTCAGGAGTTATGCCCCTTTCATTATAAAAAATGCCAGATTTCACATTGTTTACACTCTAGTGTCTTCATTTATTAAGCAATCTTCATTTTTTTAACAGTCATCTTTAAACTTTAAGACAATGTTTATGACCAATAATCTCAATGTTTATGACCATAAGCTCTCATTCAAGTTTAATGGTGGCAGATATTTGTCTATCAGTTCAGGAGTTATGGCCCTTTATTAATAAGAAAATGCCAGATTTAATCTTGTTTACACTCTAGCATCTTCATTTCTCAAGCAATCTTTTTTAAACTTTACAACAATGTTTAGTGTCATATAAAGCTTAGTTTAATCATGACTGACATTGGCCCATTTAGTCAGTAGTTATGGCCCTTTAATTATATAAAAATATTTGAACAGTTTTAGTGTTTACACTCTAGAAGCTACAATTCTCATCCAGTCTTCCTCAAACTTGCTCAGACTGTATGTCTTGATAATGTCTCAGTCAAATTCATAATGGATGGGGCGGGATCAAAAAGTAGGTTACTAGGTTAAATCTTGTTTATACTCCACAAGCCATACTTTTGGCTCAATCTTTCTCAAACTTGCTCAGAATGTTTGTCTTGATAATAACTTGGTCAGGTTAAGTCATGAGTGGGGCAGGTTCAAAAAGTAGGTCACTAGATCAAACCCTAGTAAATCTTGTTTACACCGCAGGGAGTAACATTTTTAGCCAAAAATTTATCAAACTTGTTAGAAGTATTTGTGCTGATGATATCTCGATCAATTTCAATCATAGGTCAGTCATGGTCAAAAAATAGGTCACTAAGTGGCTACATTATTATACCCTCCACACAACGAAGTTGTAAGGGGGGTATACTGGATTCAGCTTGTCTGTCTGGCCGGCCGGCCGTCCGTCTGTCGGTTTCTTTGTCCGGGCCGTAACTCAAAAAGTGTAAAAGGCATCAAGATGAAACTTCATATGTGGATAGATCTCATTGAAGGGGAGTGCAGTGACCAAGAACCATAACTCTCTGTTGCATAATTTTGGAGTTATTGCCCTTTGTAAATTTTCATACTTAATTTTTGTCCGGGCCATAACTAACGATGAAACTTCATATGTAGATAAATCTCATTGAGGAGGTGTGCAGTGACCAAGAACCATAATTCTTTGTCGCGTAATTTTGGAGTTACTGCCCTTTGTAAATTTTCATACTTAATTTTTGTCCGGGCCATAACTAACGATGAAACTTCATATGTAGATAAATCTCATTGAGGAGGTGTGCAGTGACCAAGAACCATAATTCTTTGTCGCGTAATTTTGGAGTTATTGTCCTTTGTAAATTTTCATACTCAATTTTTGTCCAGGCGGTAACTCAAAAAGTATAAAAGATATCAAGATGAAACTTCATTTGTGGATAGATCTCATTGAGGCGGCATGCAGTGACCAAGAACCATAACTCTCTGTTGCGTAATTTAGGAGTTACTGCCCTTTGTAAATATTCATACTTAATTTTTGTCTGGGCCGTAACTAACGATGAAACTTCATATGTAGATAAATCTCATTGAGGAGGCGTGCAGTGACCAAGAACCATAATTCTTTGTCGCGTAATTTTGGAGTTACTGCCCTTTGTATATTTTCATACTTAATTTTTGTCCGGGCCGTAACTCAAAAAGTATAAAAGGCATCAAGATGAAACTTCTTATGTGGATAAATCTTATTGAGAGGGAGTGCAGTGATCAAGAACCATAACTTTCTGTTGCATAATTTTGGAGTTACTGTTCTTTGTAAATTTTCATACTTAATTTTTGTCCTTTGTATTAAAATCCCTGTGACAGAGCAACATGCGGGGGGTATTTGCACCATTACAATGGCAGTTCTAGTTAGCCAAATCTTTTTTTAACTAGATCTGTCCTGATGATATCTTTGTCAAGTTCGATCATGGATATCGCATGGTCGGTAAGCAGGTGAGCATTTAAGGGCCATCATGGCTCTCTTGTTTTACTTGAATTGATCGAGAGCCAGATCACCAGACCATACCAGACATCAACCAATGAAAACGTTTGTTGTAAACAGCACATTCAAGTTATGATTGTTGACCCAGATCCAGTTAAGCATCATAAATGTAACTGATTTTTAAAGTTTTAAAAAAGTATACTGAATTCATTTGAACCCAAGAAGTCCAGAACCAATAACATTATAGTCTATATTTACCATTCAGATCGAATGTTTCTCAATGGATGGCCTTTTGACCACTTTAGTGATGGTAAAAGCGTTGATTCTATGAGAATGTCTGGCATCAAACGATTAGAGTAAAAACTTCAAGATTAAAACATTTAAAAAAATTAATGGTACAGTGTTGGATGATGGTTAGGAAACCAAAATCTTGGTAATATATCAAACTTTGATTGACATAGGTCTCATAGATGTATGTTGAATTGTAATGAAAATATCGGCAATGGAACGAAGCAGTGTCCTTTTCCAATTGAGGGAGTTATTTACCTTGTCTCTATATAGTATAAATAAAGGTCAAATTGGATAATGAGCAAGATACCTATGGAAAAACAAAGATCTCTTTTTATGCCTTCTCAACGGTTCCTTGGATTGACTGGTACGGTGATTAATGGATTTTACCACAAATAGAATGAAACCCACAACCTACCATTGAACCACTGTGCCTATTATGTAATTGTTAATGTTATGTACATTTTTTTTTATATGTGATGGGGGGGGGAGATATATTTGTCATCTTAATATAATGCAAAGGGCCCTGTAGAAAAAGTTTTTGAATTTTTTTTTAAGGTATGTGCTCAGCGTCATCTGCAGGGTCTGAATTAGGTGTGATCATTTGCATTAATGCAAGTAGGGTTTGCGGAGTGTTCAAACAGGTCAGACAAAAGGGATAAGAAAAATTAATTAAGATTTAAAAATTTAAAGAATGGCATCAGTAAAGAGAACAAGCATGAGAGATATAAAACAGTTTTCTCATTTTGCATGACTTGACTATTTGAGTTTACCATCGCTTCGAAGGTATTTCAGTCATATAGCGACATCCAGCTAATTACAGGTGGAGAAAGACCCCAAATGCATGGAGGCATCTGGGTAGAACCACCTACCTACCGCAAGCCAGCTGGAAGGCTTCCTCACATGAAAATCTGAATGACCCTGCCGGGTTTCGAATCCATGCGGTGAGGGGCTGAGTGAGTGTTAAAGTCAGTGACTTTATCCTCTCGGCTACAGAGGCCTCTCATTTTGCATGACATTTAACTCCCAGTCCATTTTCACCCAAGAATATAGCATAATCTAATTAGTTAAAACTAATTTATTTTATATTGATTGGGAAGCAAGTTAATGCAACTTATACTATAAATTAATCCCTCTCAGTGGCTCCTGGGTTGGACCAGTGCTTTGCGCCTGGGAAGTTAAGGGAAACACTTTGCCCCCAAATGGGTTCAAACCCTCAATTTTACTGTCATAAAAAGAAAATAAGCAATTGAGTCAATCACAATTCATTCGGAGATATTTTGAACCATCTGTGGGTGGCTTGAATTTCACCAGTTCACTCTTAAGAGATAAAAAAAATTTGTTCAAAAAATTAATGCCCAAATAGCTTAGTCAGTAGGCTAACTGAAACCTTTTTTTTAGGCAATGTTGTGTTCATCTTTTATTGTTACAACAATGTTTAGGCTAGATTAATGCAGGTTTATAACATTTGATATATTGGCATTGCTTGAGAATTTGATTCTCGTTTATTCATTAAATTTACTTGTGATATCATTTCATAAAAAAACCTTTTCTCTAAGCGCTATCAGCACTTTGATACTTAATATATTTACAGAAAACAGTATCAGATACCCATGATATTGTGTAGCATTCACAGTTTATGCACCAGTCCTGATGCCCAAGTAGCATATCTGCTTTGTAACTGGTCCCGAGATTGATCCCCGGCTACAATATAACAAAGTTGTAAAAAATGGCACCAGTGTAATTATCTCCTGCGCATGACACATGTAAGTGTAGTTCCAGGGCTAGTTGGCCAAGTTCCAGAATAACTGTGACTGGTTCCTCTAGTCTGTGGCACAGTATCACAGTGAGGTAGCACTGTAAGTAGTAACAGTCTCATGTAGGGTTTGTAGACAACAGGGCTCTCGATCTTCATTTTTTAGTGTCGTTATTAGGCACCATTTTCCCCCAGCCAAAAAGTATACTAGTTGATATCTATTTCACTTTTAACCAATAAAGCCACTAGACAGGACCTATCGGTATTTTTTACATTTTTATTAATATAATTAGTGTATAATTATATGTGCAGCAAAAATTGCCTAAAATTCTTCCTACAGGGGAAAACAACATGAAATTAGCTCCTCCCGGAGATAGAGGTACTGTTCCCCCAAAAACAGAGAGAGAGCCCTGGGCAAAGTCACTAAATGACTTTTGTGTATAACTTTTTTTCTTTGATGTTGGCAACTTATGATGATGTTGACATCTGGGCTAGTGTTAGGGCCAGTTTGAGTCAGATTTGCATTTGTGTTTATATTTTTCACACTTGTAAAATTTTTATTTTATTTATTACAGAGAAATATTTGAACATGGCCTTGACGGAGAAGAGAAAGTTATATAAATGTGGAAATAAATATGTTGTTCTCGACAAAGTTGAGTCATGGCCTGGTTATGCAGACAAGATAATGGACACTCGTCATCACCGTAAGTTCTCAGCAATTTTTTATGCCCCGCCATTCAAGGAATGTTGAAGAGGCATTTAGAGCTAATAAATGAGAATGCCAAATTTTGACAGTATGGTTAAAGTATATTCATTTGCCAGCAAGTTTTTTTGATTATGTTATTCTGAAAGTTTGTGAAGAAATTGACCAGTAGGAAGCACAGTGTGGAAACTGAGAATGTTTCTGAAATACAAACATATGATTGAAAGCTTGTGTACCATGGAGCAGTGGTCCAGTGCTTAGACACTGGATTTGGGATTGAGAGGTCCTGGGTTCAAGTCCTGCCAAGGGCAATGCTAATTTTTTTAGCAAAAAATTTACCCTGCATTGTATCATTTTACCTGGTTGTAAATGGGATCCATACTTAAGAGGGCAGTATAATTCTATTGTGCCATAATTTGGGCTGCCATAAGCGGAGTGAAGGAAGCCCCAGGGAGATTGGTAGATGGATACTAGCATCCTGATGACCAGGGGTAAAATCTGTAAAGCCGGTTACTTTACAAATGATATGCACCTTTTGCAAATTTGCTTTAATAAATGCTCTTACAAACAAGCAATCTTTTGTTATAGATCTTCAAGTAAGATAAATTAATGATTTTTCAAGATACCTCAAATTTATTTAAATCTTCAGTGTAGGTCACCTGGAGACCTAGAATGCCAAAAGGGAAAGAACAAAGTTGTCTAGCATTTAACCCTTTCCCTCATATATACTCCTTTTGACGCCCTCAATAGGTATCACATAAAGCCTGATCTGCAGAAAACCACAGTTAAACCTTACCAAATTTAATTACAAAATACTCATTTCCAGACCACTGAGGAGCAGCGAACAGCATAAAACCTGATCAGCCTGCGAGTTACTCGCAGGCTGATCTGGTTTTATGCTGTTCGCATAGGTCTTTTCATGGTTTTCTCTATGAGGGAAAGGGTTAAAAGACTCAAATGAGTATAAAAACGGCTTGACTTTATGAAATAAAAAATAACTGCATTAATGATGTCACTGATTAATCATGATTAGTGGGTACATGTATGTTTAATGCCAGCCCTTAAATACTAGCTTAACATCAGATATTGTATTTGTAGCATTTTTTTGCTGAGTGAATTGTGAAATGTATTTATGTTTTAAATGATGATGTAAGTTTTCATCATAGGATTATTGTTTCACAAATCAACAGTTTAATGACTGCCCCTTGTATGTCATAAAGGGATGAAACAGAAAAGAAAATGGCATTAATGTTTCTCAAATTAGGGAAACATTTTTCCTTTCCAAAATTAAAAAAAAAAATGACTGGTTTTACTCATCACAATTTTGTTTGGTATCAGGTTATAAAATTCCTAGCTGTTCGGTTATGTACCTGGTTTTTGATTCCCATGTAGGAGGGGGTTAATATAAATATTCTACAATTTTTTTTCTGTTTACCCCATTTTCCTTCAACTAAACTGACCACATATACCACTTTCCTCACCATTTTGAGCAATTTATAACATAAAACTTGTGAGGCCTTGTTTTAAAGATTAATGAAATTACTGTGGTTTTTAGCTTGACTTTTCGAAGAAAATGAGAGCTTATACTGTCACTCGGACGTCGGCGTCGGCGTTGGAACACAAGGTTAAAGTTTTTTTCAAACATCAATAACTTAAATACTATCAAAGGTATTCCACCCAAACTTAAAATACTTATTCACCATCATCACTTCTACCTTACTTCTAAGGCCCACAACCCTGGCTACCCTATTTTTTGAGTTATGCCCCTTTCATACTTACAAAACAGCCAAAATCAAGGTTAAAGTTTTTACAAAGTTGTATATCTTCAATACTATCTACGGTATTCAACTGAAACTTCAAGTACATATTCACCATCATTACATCTACCTTACTAACAAGGCCCATAACTCTTGCTGTACTACTTCTTAAGTTATGCCGGACTACAAATCTCTCAGCCCCTCACCGCTGTGGGTTCGAATCCCGGTAGGGACTTCGGATTTTTCATGTGAGGAAGCCTTCCAGCTGGCTTGCGGTAGGTCGGTGGTTCTACCCGGGTACCTCTGTGTACTCGGGGTCTTCCTCCACCTGTAATTAGCTGGACGTCGCTATATGATTGAAATACTATCGCAGCGACGGTAAACCCCAATACAATAACAATAAGTTATGCCACTTTCATACTTAGAAAACAACCAAAATCATGGTAATTTTTTTACATAGTTGTACTATCACATGTATTTGACTGAAACTTCAAGTACTTATTCACCATCACTACCTCTGCCTTACTAGCAAGGCCCATAACCCTGGCTGTACTACTTCTTGAATTATGTCCCTTTCATACTTAGAAAACAGCCGAAATCATGGTTAATTTTTTTACAAAGTTGTATATTTTCAATACTATCACAGGTATTCCACCATAACTTGGAATACTTATTTATTGTTTACCCACACTACCTCAACTTTACTGGCAGGGCCCATAATCCTATATGCAGTGTATTTTCAATTTTACCCTTTTATACTTAGATATTTTTTGGCTGTATTTACAAATAGCAAATAGGTTGGGCAACAACCTCTAATAACATCAAAGATTGGCCCTTTCTTTAATGGCGAACTGAGAAAAGTCGAGCGCGCTGTCTTATGGACAGCTCTTGTTTAGCCTTGTGTTCATTTAGAATAGTTCGTGGAAGGAAAATTTTATTGTTAATAATTTCCTCAATTGTTTCCTTAATAAGAAAGCCACAGGAAGTGAAAAAAATTTGGAAAAACAATCACTATGACTACTTCAAATTTAAAGTATACAGTCAAACCTCCCATTAACGGCCAGATAAGGGAACAAGCGAAATTAACCTCTCAGCAGAAGTGACTGCTAAAGGGAGGTTAGACCAAAAAAAAGCTAGATTGGTAATATTAAAGCTGGCCTCTAAACACAGGTTGACTGCTTAATAGAGGTAGTCACAATACAGGTTTAATTGTAATTATGCAGACTGTTCAAAGAGACCTAGTTTCCAGCCAAAAGGATTTCGGCCAGTTTGAATATATGAAAATTTTCTAGTAAACAACCAAATTTGAACCTGAATATGAGGCCAAAATTAAAAATATGTTGTTTGTAGTGCTCCAACAGACCCATCAAAATGGCCCCTACTCAAATTTTTTTTTTTTAGGTCTTTGAGATGATTTTTGTTCCCATTTCGTAGAAAAGTGCACTTTCAGCTATATTTTATCATTTGAAATAAAAAAATATCTACCTACCCACCCTTGGAAATCAGGGTCGGAGGACTACAAACAAACAATTTTTAGCTCATGGTGAGCTATAAAGATCACCCTGCATCCGTCGTCAGCAGTTTGCTTTAAACAACATCTCCTCTGAAACCGCTGGACAGAATTTGATTAAACTTGGTATGATCCTTAGGTGAACCTTCACAAAATTTACTAAAATAAACTTGATCCATATAGAACTCTGGTTGCCATGGCAACAGAAAGAAAAAGCATATGAAAACTTTAAAAATCATCTCCTTCAAAACTACTGGCCAGATTTAAAAAGGTTTTAGTACAGGTGTTCCTTCGGTAACCCTATACTCAGGAGAGCAATCCAGGGCCTCTGTGGCCCTCTTGTTTAACGATGGCCTGAAAGTTATCGCGTCCATCTATAGGAGATGCTTTTTTCAGATTTTGATACTTCAGTAATTTTTTTGACATAATGAAAAAGCATCTGTTCTCCTTTGCAAAAGAAAGTGTGCCTTTCGGGTTTTGTTTTATTTGAATTGCATTATTTCTTGCAAGAATATATAATGTTTGGGCTTTGGAAATTCCTCCAGAAATGGATATTTTTAGCTCATCTGTTTTTCAAAGAAAATATGTTGAGGAATTTTCATCACTCTGGTGTCATAGTTTGTGCGCCGCCATCATGAAAAACTTAAACCTTGGCCATAACTTCTTAACTATTGAACCATGACCTCTGTATGGGGAAAATATTGCCTTTTTTTAAAAAATTGGGGAAAAAGAAATCTGGAGGAAATAGCAAATTTCCAGAGGGGAAGATACCTGTGATCAGCACCTGATAAAAAAGGAATAAAAGCCCTAAGATAAAACAAAACGTGTTCAGACTTCCTTAATAAATGCAACTCTATAAAGGAAATTCGGCACTGAGCCTGCAGTGTGCATGTTTGACGTGTTGCAGGTTTTTTGACGGAACTGGAGGAGCCAGATGATTCGTTGAACATGAAAGTCTCAATGTGGAGAGGTGACATCACTGCTCTTGAGGTAGAAGCCATCATAAACGCTGCCAACAACAGCCTGCTTGGTGGGGGTGGGGGTAAGGGTTTTTTCTTGATCTTGCATCTTTTTCAATGCTCATTGGTCCAGCAGTAGAGTTCAGTGACTCTGAATCAAAAGTTGGCAAGTTTGAACCCCAGCCTGGAGTTCTATACATTTCCAAGTGCAAAAGTACTACTATTACAGGCTGTCAAGCGGTCATAATTTTACTTATTTTTTCCTACTTTTTAGTCAAGTTCCTACTTTTTCCTACATTTTTACAAATATCTCCTACTATTCCTACTTTTTTGGAGGGCAAAAAAAGTATTTATTTTTTTTAAAGAGTTTCTTAGCGTAATTGCAGGAAAATAAAACCCATGATATGGCTGTATTACTGCTGAAGATGCAGTCATCAAGATGAGGCCACATAGACTAAGCATAGATCTTTTTAATAATAATTCATGAAATTGTAAGGAAGTTTTTCGAGAAGTTACAAAAGTTATGGGGGGTTTTTTCTTTGCATTTGTACGCTGCATACCTATTTTTTATTTTTCCCAATGATGCATTAGCAGACGAAACCCATTGTTTATTCCAGTCTTAATTTGTCTTAATTTGTTTTCATGTCAAAACAGGAAGAATTACTTCATTACTGTATACCTTGGTATTGTTTAAAATGAGAGATTTAGACCTTAAGATAAATCTGTTTAATACTGGGATAAACTTTGGGTGCAACTGGTTCATTGACCAATCAAAGATATCATAATAGATGTCAGATGTTGATTAGGTGATGCCTTA
The DNA here is from genome assembly GCA_021229015.1 of Solen grandis. Lineage (NCBI taxonomy): Eukaryota > Metazoa > Mollusca > Bivalvia > Adapedonta > Solenidae > Solen > Solen grandis. The sequence continues at coordinate 64,382,705 of CM037786.1, read as the reverse complement.
GGTTGCAGTAAATTGCTTTACTATGATCATGCTTTTTTGACAAACCAAAATTTCTCATTTATTTTTAGTTAAGCTTAATAAACTAGTAGCAGTAGAGCAAAAAGCCATAGACACAGCTTATTTAACTAATTTAGAACATGTTGGTGTATCAAAAAATAAATCGATGTTCTAAGGATATTACATGCATAAATATTGCCATTCTGATATCCATACACAGAAGAGCAGGATTCATTTTTTGGTACGCCAAAATTAGCATCATTATTATACCCCCGAAATGAAGTTTGGGGGGGGTATATAGGAGTCACCCGGTGGTCGGTCGGTCGGTTGGTCGGTCGGTCGGTCCAGCGGTCCGTTGCGTTATTGGAATTCAATACAACTTCATGCAATGATCAAGCACATGGAGAGGAAGTGCAGTGCACAAGAACCATAACTCCATCTTGACTTATTACAGAGTTATTGCCCTTTGTTACTTTTCCTTGTCCGGAGCATAACTTGAAAAGTACAAGTTGGATTTCAAAACAATTTCATACAATGGTCAACCACAATATGAGGAAGTGCAGTGCACAATAACCATAACTCTATCTATAGGAATTACAGAGTTATTGCCCTTAGTTACTTTTCCTTGTCCAGAGTATAACTTGTAAATACGTTGGATTTCAAAACAATTTCATACAATGGTCAACCACAATATGAGGAAGTGCAGTGCACAAAACCATAACTCTATCTAAGAATTCAAATTATTTCCCTTTGTTACTTTTCCTTGTCCATAGCATAACTTGAAAAGAACTGGTTGGAATTCAAAACAATTTCATACAATTGTCAACCACAATAAGAGGAAGTGCAGTGCACAAGAACCATAACTCTATCTATTGTAATTACAGAGTTATTGCCCTTTGTGACTTTTCCTTGTCCGGAGCTTAACTTTAAAACTACTGGTTGGAATTCAAAACAATTTCATACAATGGTCAAGCACAACCTGTGTAACCCGTCCAAAAATCTGGAAAAAAAACGAATGTAAAAATGTCTTTTTCATACTCTTCTTTTTAATCCTAATAACTTCATCATTTCTAAAGCAGTATTGCGGGGGTATTAATCACATTTAGTGATAGTTCTAGTTATAATTATTGCCTGGAATTGAATGATATTGAAATTGGTTCTGATGCACCCAAAACTCTCAAGAAGTTAGACTCTGGTAGACAAAAGGAATTGTTTTGATGGGTATAAGAAGTTTCTATCAGGAAGTAGCAGTATACCTGGCGCAAACTTATCAAAATGCTAGAAGTGAAGAATGCTCAGTGTTTGCATCCTGAGGTCTGTGACCAGGAAGTGTCTTTCAAGTATCTGAAGAACCTCTCCACACTAGTTCCCTGTCTATCAGATGATGAGGTAACATTGGCACATGATGAATGGAAGATTCTTATGTCAGAGAATGCTGCAGAAGACAAGATCTATGAAGAGACGGGTGAACTAAGAAGGATTGATCATCACAGGAGTTACATCTTCAGTCTGAAAAATATGAATGGGAAACTAAAATACCCACACCCGAAGAAGCTTGTTGCATCATGCTGGTGCCGTTGCCATGGGAATGCACACCTAGAGCGTAGTTTGTCTATTAACAAGAAGTTGTTGACTGGGGAAGGAACAAATTTATCAGATGAGTCATTGAATGGCCTTAGACTAACAAGAGATGCTGTTGGTATACATGGTTGAAATGCACTTGATGTGCAAATCACGAAGGACATGCAGTTATATGTAAAAAAAGGCATACAGCAATTATTCAGGCAGAATGGAAGAAGAGAGGAAAGAGGCAGAGCAAAAAAGGAAAATTAAACTGAAGGAACAGAAGGAGAAGAATGAAAAAAATGTTGAAGGAAAATGAAGAAAGAAAGATAAATTAAAAAGAGAAGGAAGTTTGAGAAGATGAGGCCAAGTTAAACGACATGATGGCAAAGGCTAATTATGTGTTTGAGAAGGCAAACAAGAGGTTGGCCACAGCAATACAGGGTTCGACATGAACTTTTTTGAGAGCTGGACCAGTGGAACAGTAACTTTGAAAACCTGCTAGACCTGACTGAAGTGTAAAACACATACATGTATATGTCATACTAAGATCAATATACTTACTTCGGAATACCTAATGGTGTTTTTTTTTTTCATGTTTACCTTTAGAAATGATTAAAGGTCTACAAAGATAATACTAGAATTACTCTTGTATTACATGCTTTTCATTAACATTGCATGAACACCGTGATTGTACTTACATGGAAATCCCCTTATATGCGAGTTCCGATAATGTCTATTGTTTATATGATTTTCAGGCAATCCCATTTAAAGCAAAACGATCTGTTTCTTGCCATCTATTCATACAGTTTTTTTTATTCCTCTTTACCTTTTTCATTTATTATTGACATTGTCTTTTCTGTTGGATGAAAAGACTATTTGACATTTTTCGTATCGGTTGCACATTGCGGTAAAAAAAATCGTAAAAAGGTCTATTGTCGTTATACATGGGATCCCAGCATAATAAAAAGATTAACATTCATGCATTAACTTGCATCTTTAGCATTTTTAAATTAAATTTTATTCATTATGAAATGAAGATTTCGTAAACATTATAAAATGAAGAAATAAGCATTCGTAGCTTAGTATTACGACATTGAACTTGGCAAGTGTGTAGGGAAAAAAGCCTCGTTCTGAAAACACAAACCAATGAGTGAACGCGTGTCAAGGTTGTTACTGAAAATGCCGCTAAATATAAAATATTCCAAGAAACTGTTTCAACAAGGGTCAATAGTTTGGCCATTACAGCTATTTTTGTGCTTTTGATGTGTCAATAGATAAAACTTCTGCTAACTTTGACCAATTTAGAACACGACCAGCTGGACCGGACCATCAGTCTACTAGTGAATGTCGTTCAGTCGGGCCTTAATGTCGAACCCTGCAAAAAAAACACAAAGATTTCGCGGAGATGAATGTGGCTCAAGGTCTGCTTGAAGTTGTGAAGAAAGATTTAGGCAAGGCCAAGGCATCAATGGAAAAGTGTAGAGGGCAAAGGTCAGAAATTGATAGGAAAAGAAGGGAAGTTGATTGATAGCTATCAGAGCAAGCAAGAGTCATTAGTAGCCAGAAGTAATCAGAGTGAACAAAATGCTAAAAAGTAAAAACAGAAAAGTGAAGTAAAATGGTGGTGATCTTTATAGCAGGATATCCACATGTTTATATGCTTGTATTTTAGACTGTAACAAGTAATGCCACATTGCTAATAAATTGCTTATAAATGTATAGTGTATGTCACTATTAACTTTTATAATCTTACTGTTCACTTTGTATACCATAATATCAATTTCATAGATGTTTACCTGCAAATTAACCCATCACTTGTATTACTTATACTGATATCACATTATAACCACTATGTTTACACTTTCTTGCATCTATTATGTTTTATGATGTTTATAAGGATGTTTACCAATATTTCTTGTAAAATACGTAGTTATGCATATATGAAAGGTATGCAGTGTACAAATGCTTGGTATCTCATTAAAACAATGTTTGAATACTGACGTGTATACTACTGTAACTGATAATGCACCATGATATGTATAGTGAGTAAGAAATACAGTGAAGTCGTGATTCCAGTAAGACTGTTAGGTATTTCTACTTTTGAAGAAAAAGTTCCTACTTTTTCCTATTTTTTTCCTACTGTTTTGTCAAAATGGTTCCTATTTTTAGCTCACCTGAGCTCATGGTGAGCTTTTGTGATCGCCTTTTGTCCGTCGTCCGTGCGTGCGTCCGTCCATCGTCAACAATTTGCTTTAAACAACATCTCCTCATGAACCGCTGAAGGGATTTTGACCAAACTTCACAGGAATCATCCTTATGATGCCCTCTATCAAAGTTGTACAAATTATTCAGATTGGTTAAAAAAAGTAGGTCACAGGAGCTAAAAATAGATTTTAAAAATGCAAACTTTGAAAATCTTCTTCTGCAAAACTGCAAGGCCTAGAGCTTAGTTATTTGGTATGTAGCATCATCTTATGGACCATTACCAAGATTGTACAAATCATAGCCCTACGGTGATAAATGCCCCCGCACCAGGGGTCACTTGTTTTACATAGAGTTATATAGGAAAATCTTTAAAAATCTTCTTCTATGAATCCATTAGGCCTAGAGCTTAGATATTTGGTATGTAGCATCATCTAATGGTTCATTACCAAGATTGTTCAAATCATAGCCCTACGGTGATAAATGCCCCCGCACCAGGGGTCACTTGTTTTACATAGAGTTATATAGGAAAATCTTTAAAAATCTTCTTCTATGAATCCATAAGGCCCAGTGCTTATACATTTGGTGTGTAGTATTGTCAGGGCTAAAATGTTGAAGATTGAGTTATATCAGAATTCTTGTCTGTTTAAAAACCTTGTAATCAGTTGTAGCAATGGTACTCAGGTAAGCGTTTCAGGGCCATCATGGCCCTCTTGTTTTCCTACTTTTTGTAAAAGGTCACTTGACAGCCTGCTATTAGTCCTACCATTGAATTGATTAGTACAAGTTGTTGACATAGAAGAAGTTTAGATTAAATGATGACATAGCCAGTAAGTTATTATCTTCACAACATAGCTCATGCCTGAGAAGATCTTGGTTTTGAATATCACTCACTAGTACTGCATGCAAAAGTACTTATAAACACATTGTTGTTATGATGACCCATTTCCCAAGCTTGTATTATGAACTAGTCTGCCTTAGTGAACTTAATGACTTGTAATATAAGGTCAAGTACTCTTAAGTTAAACATATCCTGTCAAAGGTAGAATGGCTTATTTTCACTGTTCTAGCTTTTTAGTCCCCTACCGGTATCACTGAAGGGGACTATAGGTTTGTACTCCGTCCGTCCGTCAGTTACACACATGTTTTCCGGACTTTTTAGCTCACATGAGCACAACGTGCTCAAGGTGAGCTTTTCTGATCGCCTTTTGTCCGTCGTCCTTGCGTCCGGCGTCAACAATTGCTTCAAACAACATCTCCTCCTACACGGCTTGGCCAATTTGAAAAATATTTTGCAGGAATGTTCCTTGGATGAAGCTCTACTAAAGTTGTATAAATGGTTCTGGTCCATTGCATAATTAGGTCACAGGAGCTAAAAATAGATTATAAAAATGCAAACTTTAAAAATCTTCTTCTGCAAAACTGCAGGGTCTAGAGCTTAGATATTTAATGTGAAGCATTGTCTAGTGGATGCCTACCAAGATTGTACAAATCATAGCCCAATGGTGATAAATGACTCCGCACCAGGGGTCACTTGTTTTACATAGAGTTATATAGGAAAATCTTAAAAAATCTTCTTCCATGAATCCATAAGGCCTAGAGCTTAGATATTTATGTGAAGCATTGTCTAGTGGATGCCTACCAAGATTGTACAAATCATAGCCCAATGGTGATAAATGACCCCGCACCAGGGGTCACTTGTTTTACATAGAGTTATATAGGAAAATCTTAAAAAATCTTCTTCTATGAATCCATTAGGCCTAAAGCTTAGATATTTGGTATGTAGCATCATCTTATGGGCACTACCAAGATTGTACAAATCATAGCCCAATGGTGATAAATGACCCCGCACCAGGGGTCACTTGTTTTACATAGAGTTATATAGGAAAATCTTAAAAAATCTTCTTCCATGAATCCATAAGGCCTAAGGCTGAGATATTTTGTATGAAGCATCATCTTATGGGCCACCACCAAGATTGCACAAATCATAGCCCTACGGTTATAAATGACCCCGCACCAGGGGTCACTTGTTTTACATAGAGTTATATAGGAAAATCTTAAAAAATCTTTTTCTATGAATCCATAAGGCCTAGAGGTTAGATATTTGGTATGTAGCATCATCTTATGGGCCACTACCAAGATTGTACAAATCATAGCCCAATGGTGATAAATGACCCCACACAGGGGTCACTTGTTTTACATAGAGTTAAATAGGAAAATCTTAAAAAATCTTCTTCTATGAATCAATAAGGCCTAGAGCTAAGATTTTTGGTATGTAGTAGCATCTAATGGTTCATTACAAAGATTTTCAAAGTCTTGGCCCTACGGTGATAAATGACCCTGCACCCAAGTCTTCTCTGAAACCATATGGCCCATTGCTTAGATATTTGGTGTGTAGTATTGTCAGGGGTAAAATGTTTTAGATTAAGTTATATCAGAATCCTTGTCTGTTTAAAAACCTTGACATCAGTTGAAGCAATGGTACTCAGGTGAGCGATTCAGGGCCATCATGGCCCTCTTGTTTTCTAAACGCTTGCATATATTCATCTAATTTTTGGTGTGTGAGTCTACCACCATGACTTACAGATCAAGTTTGAGTTTCCTTCCGGTCCACTGATTTTTGACGGAATTACGGCCCTTGGAATTAGAAAATTTCGTTAAAATAGCAGTTTTCCGGACTTTTTTTCTAAACGCTTGCAGATATTCATCTAATTTTTGGTGTGTGAGTCTACCACCATGACTTACAGATCAAGTTTGAGTTTCGTTCCGGTCCAATGATTTTTGACGAATTACGACCCTTGGATTTAGAAAATTTCTTAGCAGTTTTCAAGACTTTTTTTCTCAGGTTCGAGTTTGTTTTTGATTCGCTGATTTTTGACGACATTGTGGGCCCTGGACTTACAAAATTCTGTACATGCTGAATTGGACTCATTATTAGCTGGATGTTGTTATATGACTGAAATAAACAGGTTGTGTTTGTGTGTGTGTTGGGGGGTCTTAGTTTTCCATTTGCCAGTAGGGACTTAGTATTGCCTAAGCAATACTTTCATAATACTTGTTAAATTCATTGTGGATATTTGTTAGTAAAGAAGAAATTATTGTTTCTATTGAAACAGACCAGATATTAATCATTATTCCCAGTGGGCTTATGATTAGAGAGCCTGTGCAAGAAGCCAGAAGTTATGAGTCCAATTCCTGGCTGTAACAAAAGTGGTTTAAAATAAAATTGATATACTGTAGAATCATTAAGTTTGTGGGGTATAGATTTTTCATTTTGATACTGGTAAACCTCACCTTTTCTAGATCATGAATCCACGAATATATTTATCAACGAAATTGACTTTATTACATATTCAGTGGAATTTAATGCCAACGAAAATAAATGATTTTTGTGTCGCCTGCATAGCATGGCAGACACATAGGGATCACTTTGTCCGTCGTCGTCGTCGTCGTCGTCGGCGTCGTCGGCGTCGTCGTCGGCGTCGTCGGCGTCACACTTTCTTGTCCGGAGCATAACTCGAAAAGTATTTGAGGTATCACCTTGAAACTTAAAACATGGATAGATCACATTGAGGTGGAGTGCAGTGCACAAGAATGATAACTCTGACTTTCGTATTTTCTGAGTTATTACCCTTTGTTGATTCTGAGATTTTATTTTTGTCCGGACCATAACTCAAAAAGTATTTGAGGTATCACCTTGAAACTTAAAACATGGATAGATCACATTGAGGTGGAGTGCAGTGCACAAGAATGATAACTCTGACTTTAATATTTTCTGAGTTATTCCCTTTGTAAATTTTAGACTTAATTTTTTCCGGGGCATATTTTGAAAAGTATTTGAGGTACTGACTTGAAACTTTTTAGGTAGATAAATCACATTGATGTGAAGTGCAATGCTAATGAATGAGAACACTGACTTTCTTTTTTACTGAGTTATTTCCCTTTGTTGATTTTCAGACTTAATTTTTGTCTGGGGCATAACTCGAAACGTATTTGAGGTGTTGACTTGAAACTTCATAGATCTCAATGGTCTGAGTGCAGTGCACATGAATGATAACTCTGTTTCTCTTTTTCCTTGAGTTATTGCCCTTTGTTGATACTCAGACTTCATTTTTGTCTGGAGCATAACACGAAAAGTATTTGAGTTATTACTTTGAAACCTCACAGGTGGAAAGATCTCATGGAGTGCATTGTGCAAGAATGATAACTGTTGTATTTTTGGAGTTATTTCCCTTTGTTTATTTTTTTGGATTTAATTCTTGTGTGGTGCATAACTTGTAAAGTATTTGAAGTGTTGCCTTAAACATATATAGTAGATAGATCTCATTGGTCTGAGTGCAGTACACAAGAATGATAACTCAATAATGATAATGATGACTACAAACTTGCAACATATATATAATTAACGTCATAAGTGCTTAATGACGTCATAATTTTTCTTACAGTTAATGTTTTGAATTCATAGTCATTCTGACACTCCTCTGATGAAGACTGTATAGTCGAAAGTGCTCGGGAAAATTATTACATATTGCACTGTTTGAATTTTTATTCCCCCCCCCCCCCCCCCCCCCCCAAAAAAAAATATATATATATATGTGTGTGTGTGTGATTTGGTGTTATTTTGTACCTCACAAAATAGATTATGCTTTATCAATAATTTGTCAAAAGATCGATTTTCTAGTCAATTATTTCATCAAACATGCTTAATTGCAGGCGACACAAGTGTTCCGAGGAACACCCACATCTAGTATTGTAGTCCTTTGGCTGGAGGGTAGTTCAAGTAATGGTTGTCACTACTGTATGTGATGATAGTTAGAAAATAGTGTTACCAAACTACTCTTCTTTGAAGTTATACCCTTGCGTAGAAGCACTCTGCCTGACAAGATTATACCTTGTGTGTCACAGTTGATGGTGCAATCCACTCAGCCGCGGGTAGTTCACTTCTGAAGGAATGTGTGTCAATCGGAGGATGTGACACGGGCGATGCCAAGCTTACTGGAGGTAAGGCACAACCTTGGAAAAAAAGTTCTGTCCTTCCATCTGCCTTGGCAAGTCAGTTCAAAAGTATCTGCCTTTTTTCTGTGATTATCTGAATTTAACTTCATCTGACTGCCTTTCTTCTAGTCTGTCAGTTGGAGTAAGAGCTTCACTTCAAAAATTTCACTGGGTCATTTCATACTGTGACCATCAACCAGTCTCCCCTTTTAGTTAGCCCCTGGTTTGGTCTGGAAAATCATATAAAGATCTAGTTAAATTTGATGTCTGAAGCCAGAGCCACTGCATATGAATTGTCCGGAGGTTTCACAGTGTCCAGATTACGAAAGTATCAAATGTGCTCATTATGTACTTGGTACTGGTATAAATCCAGTTTTTATCTTCCTGAAAGAATTTCAAGGGCACATATAGATCATCATTTCACTGATTTTCACTCTTTTCACATTATTTCACTGACGTGTTACTTCTGGATTATAATTTTATACTTAATTTAAAGTTAAATAAGTAGAAATCTAATTTTACCTTTGTGCGATAGGAATTTGTTTGTTTTTGTGGATTACGCAGTTTTATTTCATCGAGTGAAACTCGATGAAATAAAATATTGAAACTTTCATAAAAAACATACAATGATGAAAACAGTGAAATTATTATAACTCACTGTGAAATTATCAATATAATTTTATTTATATCACAGAGTTTTTGTCCTAAGTTAAGCAAGTGTACAATAATCACCACTCGGCTTTTGGCAGCCAGCAAAAATGTTTCCATGATGTGCATCTACATGTTTGACATATGACATGATTTAAAATTTTAGTCAATGAATGCAAGATTACAGGGCTCCCTCTCTGTATTTTGAGAACAGTACCTCCACCTTCATGAGAGGGGATTTTCATGTTATTTCCCCTGTAGAGGGAAGTTTAGGGAATTTTTACTGCACACACATACAATAATTACATTGATAAATCTACAGATTAGTGTCTGTCTAGAAGGTTTATTGGGTAAAATTGAAATAGTAAACAGTACAACAATCTACCACTTGACTGTTCTTGGTATTTATGTAAGCTCTTACATTTTTCAATTGAATGGGGAATTTTGCTTGAAAATGGAGAGAAAACATATTTTTTGACTGGGGGAATGATGCCAGATATCAGCACTAAAAAATGAAGATTGAGAGCCCTGATATTATGGCATTTACATCTAGATACATATTTTGTATAGTATGCCATGGAAGTATAAAATATTTAGGATTTTGTTTCCGTGTAACAGGGATATCAGCTGCCAAAGTGCTCAATACAAATTGTAAACTAGTAATTAATCTCAGGTGATTGTCATTTTGGATTTTTATGTTCATTAAAGGGAAATTATTTACTTTGCAGGCTACAAGTTACCAGCCAAATGTAAGTATATTTATTTTCCTGCTTATATACCAGTGTTGGAACACCGGCAGTTTATGTTCCAATTTCTCTTCCCTGTTTACCCTCCACTTCGTACAGACTCATTTTGACACATTGGCAAACAGAGCAGACAGGCTCTGTCTGTCTGATCAGGGTCTCCACTGTTTGCTCATACAATATTGTATCTCAGTTTCCACACAGTCTGTATGGCAAAAAAGAATTCATGATTCCATACACTATTTTAAGTTCAGTTAATAAATATTCATCAAGTGATGAATTTTTACATGAATATTCATGAGGTTATGGGTTAAAGTGGCTATATAATAGATCATGTGATCTCTGATTTGATGATATCTGTATAGATCAGATGATGTTAATCTTGATCCAGAAGATTAACCCATCACCTCGTATGGACTTACTTTGACAAATCAGCAAGCAGAGTCAGCCCAGATAAGACAGTTTCCTGGAAGGAGTCGTCTGGTCAGAGTCTTCTTTGTTTGCTCATGTAATAGTGTCGCTCAGTTTCTACACAGTCCACATGGCAAAGAAAGTTCAGTTTAAACTTTAAAGTTCAATAAATCAATATTCATCAAGACATAAATTTGTTCATGAATACTCATAGGATAGTGAGTTAAACTAACAGTCTGATTTGAACAAAGTTTGATATTACTTGGCACTTGGCTTAGTCATGCCTTTTTCACCATTTTCTAATATGACCCCTTTGTTATGTTCTATTTGTTAATTGAACTATTCATCTAGAATTACTAGTCTTAAATTTACAGAATTTGACAGTAATGATTAGTACCAGAGTTGTCAGTATCTCAATTGTCCTATTTTCTGAAGACTTTAGGTTGTTTTAACTATCATTGTTCGAAGAAACATTGCCATCATTCTGCAGCTTTGCCTCGGTCCATATAACTTCCTCAGTCTGACTGATCAGTCCATCACCCTCAATGCTATGCATTGTAAATAAAGTATAATACTTAAAAGTTCAGTAGATGTATGCCTATTCTACTGTTATCTTACCCCCACTACCCCCAGATAGGGGTGGGGGGTGGTGGGGGCTAAATAGGAATCACTTTGTTGGTCCATCCACCTGTCTGTCCGGAATTATTTATTCTTTTTATTTTTTATTTCCAAATGGTTTAGCACAAAACCCTATTAAGTGGGTGTGGGAGTGAGAGTGTTTCACAGAACAAGCTTGCTAGGTCAAAGGTCAAAGTCATACTTAGAGCAGTAGAAAATCATTGCCAATATTCTTGTCCAGGCAGTAACTTGACATGAGATCACTGGATTTCTAAACAGTTTGGTACAAATCTTAACCGTATTAAGACTGAATGTCACATGAAAGAACCAGATTGCTAGCTCAAAGGTCAAGGTCATACTTAAAGGTCAACAATAGAAAATCATTGCCAATATGCTTGTTTATAGATGATTACTTATTATGTAATATATATTGCATGGCTTTCACAAGTTGAGCTTGATTAACCTGCACACTTTACATGAGTGCGCGCATGCACACGAATGTATGTGGGCGGGTTAATCAAGACAGTGCAATATATGTCTTGTAACATGGCCAAATATAGGGAGGAAGCAGTACTGAGCACATGTGCTCAGGGTGAGCTATTAGGATCGATGAATGTCCGTCGTCTGTCCATCCGTTTGTCATTCGTCTGTCATCCACAATTAGATTGTTTGCACTCTAGTGTCTTCATTTCTTAAGCAATTATCTTCAAACTTTGTGACAATATTTATTACCATAATATCTCGGCCAAGTGTTCGATTATGGCTGATATCGGCCCATTAGGTCAGGAGTTATGCCCCTTTTGATATTAAAAAAGCCAGATTTCACTTTGTTTGCGTTCTAGCATCTTCATTTCTTAAGCAATCATCTTCAAACTTTTTGACAATATTTCTTTCCATAACCTCATGGCCAAGTTCAATTATGGCTGATATCGGCCCATAAGGTCAGGAGTTATGCCCCTTTTAATATTCAAAAATGCTACATTTCACTTTTTTTAAAAATGGCCAAGTTCGATTAGGATCAACCTGTTAGGTGGAAAATTTTTTTTATTTTAGTTATCCCCATAATGCCTTGGCCAAGTTCGATTATGGCTGATATTGGCCTATTAGGGCAGGACTTATACCCCTTTTAATATTAAATCAAAGCGCTCAATGCACTGAGAGACAGCAGCCAGATTAACAGGAAAAAAGCTATGATTCTTAATTATTGATACAATAGAGGCAAAAGCCACATGATGCAAAAACTCCACACACCCTCCTGCAACTGAAGTCAGTAGTAAGACAATCAAATTCACACTTCACTTGTTATTAAACAATCCGGAATTAGGGTCATGAACCAGACTGTGTGAACTTCAGAAGTAGGTCATTCCCTAGGACCCGATTTATATACACTACCTACTGTTACTTAAGTGTAGAACTGACAAGGTACTTGATGTTTTAGATACTTGAATGTTTGTTTCTAGTTCAAGGTTAAGAAATGCTCTGGGAGAAACCAAACTCACTTTCATGCAAAATTACGCGTGAACTACTTTAGGTTAATTACAGACATTCAAAGCGCTTCTTTTTTTCTTTTTACAGGAGTAGATCATCAAGTATGTAAAATGGGTTGCTGTTAGGATTTACAAGTGTCACGGATATATTGTTCACGCTTAAAATAGATGTTTACAGAGCAAAATAACACGTTTACAAACAACAACACATGAATAGCGGTTTCGGTTATGAATAAAAGGTCTGTGTAACATATTCCTTTCGTATTCGTAAGTGCAGAATCACATTGCGTTGCTCCACACTAAGCGCGGAGAGGTACATTTAAACTTGTCATGGAAAATATGCAAATTAGCAAGGTCAGCAATGCCTGGTAAACGTTAGTAGCTACTAAAGACGGCAAGCTGCTGTCAAAAAATGCCAGATTTTAGTTTGTTTGCACTCTAGCATCTTCATTTCTTAAGCAATCATCTTCAAACTCTGTGACAATGTTTATAGCCATATTCTTTTGGCCAAGTTCAATTATGGCTGATATCCGTCAATTAGGTCAGGAGTTATGCCTCTTTTGATATTAAAAAAAATGTCATATTTCACTTTATTTGCACTCTAGCATCTTCATTTCTGAAGTAATCATCTTCAAACTTTAGAACAATGTTCATAGCCATATTCTTTCAGCCAAGTTCAATTTGGGCCAATTAGGTCAGGAGTTATGCCCCTTTTAATGTTTAAATTTATGTGTTAAAAGCCAAAATTTCTCAGTCAAGTTTGACTTCAAATTTTAGACCACAGGCAGTGTTTAGTTCATGGAATTATAAATAATCTCATGGATTATGTATTCAGACAATATGCTATAATTTAGTAACTTGTATAGGCAATTAAGGCAGTTTTCTCAGGTGAGCGTCTTTAGGGCCATCTTGTTTGCAGATGGCCCCAAATAAAAAGCATTGTGGGTATCAAAGAGAAATCCCGTGAAAATGACCAATCAGTGAAAGGAAAGTTTCTCTTAACCAATCAAATAACTCTTTCCAAATAAACCCTCTTATTTCAGCGCCTTCTGTACAGTTGCACAAATTTGAATAGAGAAGGACGTACTGAAATTAGTGCAGATGTCAAGTATCCGCGTTTCGTCAGGGATCTGCATGACAGTGTGGAAAATCTTTTTTTTTCTCTTATCTTCTTGCCTTTATTCAGTGTAACCATACCAGTTTCCAACATTTGGAAAACATTTTTAGTGATGTGCTTTTCTTGACTGCAAAGAAATGCTCACAAACTCTGAAGGGTTTCCCGAATGTTTGGAAATCCTGTACACCAAATAAAAAAAATCATTAGGGCCTATGCGCAAGGCACAATTTTCTGATTCAAATGCACTATATTCCATTAAAAATGGTGAAGAAAAAAATAAGCAAAGGCAGTTTCGAGGCTAAATACCGTATGCTACTTGTGACAGCTTAGAATGATGTTACCATCGTATGGCCACACTTCGAATTTCTACTTCATTATGATATCTTTTGGCTAAATATAGAAAATCATGTAATGGTCTGGAAAAAAATGTGGAAGAAAGAGTTAATTTGCACACTCTGTATGGATGAATACTAAGGACCACCTAAAGGAATCGTATTGTGAATACAATTATTTCGGTTGGTCACAATACTGTGCAGATATTAGATAAACCGAGTGTCTGCCATTACTGTGCGGTTATATGGATAACTGCATGTTTTTTCATCAGCTTTTACATGGGCGTGGAAACTCTGCCCCCTTAAAAGTGTGCGGTATCCAATTTAAACAGGGGTACCTTTAAACAGAAAACTACCTAGGCAGTATAACAAGTACTGATAGTTGCTCATTCTCTTCCCATCATCTTCTTAAAATAAATTAATGATTCTCATAATGTTCATTCATAGAAGAATTATAAATTGTTGTTAACTTGATGACTTTTTGTTTTGCTGTGCTTAAAAACCAGACTACCCTGCATGCCAGGACCATTGTTTGCCAGACTTTGATTGGTATGTCAGCTGGTAATATATGAATATGTTATTTACTGACAAATAGCAGGGTAGGGGGGTATTAATCCTTTCCCTCATAGAGAACACCATGAAAAGACCTATGCAAACAGCATAAAACCAGATCAGCCTGCGAGTAACTCGCAGGCTGATCAGGTTTTATGCTGTTCGCTGCTCCTCAGTGGTCTGGAAATGACTTTTATTATTAAATTTGGTAAGGTTTAACTGTGGTTTTCTGCAAATCAGGCTTTATGTGATACCTATTGAGGGCGTCAAAATGAGTCTATATGAGGGAAAGGGTTAATCATTATCCATTTCCATTGGTTTTTATTGCTTCTATCTTGGGGGGGGGGGGGTCATCAGCTGAGGGCGCCTGTAATGCTTGCAATACTGACAAAGCCTTGTTTTTGAATTGTATATGTATTAATAAGAGAATAAAGAAATTTTGATTTTGACTTGGTGATATTTTTCCTAAATAAATATACATTTGATGTTTGTGTTCCAGATATTATTCACACAGTTGGGCCTATAGGTATCAACAAGGACAAATTGAGCAGTTGTTACACTACTTGTCTGAATATAGCTAAAGCACATAATCTGAGGACAATTGTAAGTTATCTGTTGCATTCATATACATTTTCTCTTAAAGACTTCTGATTCAAAAGTCTTTAGAAATATCATATGTTACTCTGTAAATAAAGACAAAGTCTTGTACACTAATTTGACAACCTAACCAATTGAATATGGAACAGTTGTTGATAGTTTCAGACTTGTTTGAACATTTTTTTTAATATATATTTAGTCTCATTTCTTTGACGTCAGTTAGGAAATTAATTTTTTCAGTATATATCGTTCTACTTCTAGCTAGGGAAGAATTTGAAAGTCCTTGTCTATGGTGTTAAAGTAAAGTCCCTGTAATTGTTCCACTACATTTCGGACCTCATGGCCTTTCAAGGAGATAACCAAGTTTTCCAAATGTTACATTTGGGTAACTTTGTTATTTTGGTAGAGGTTAGGTGGTCCAAGATGTATCAGAACCATTACAGGGACTTAACCTTGAATTTTACTCGCCTGCTGACCCTGGCAGCTGAAAATAAGGGCAGAGTGAGTTAAAGAATCATTTCTTTGTATATTTCTTGATACTACAATTCAAACTGGGGAGTGCAAGGAAAGGCGGGTGATAATTTAAGGAATTTTTCACTCCTGCTGGCCCCAGTGCACACCCTTTAGTGAACACTTTCATCAGACATTAGATGCAACATCAACTTATATAGAATTAGATGTGATCATTGGATACCATATAAACCTGTTCAATGAAATCAGTGAATGTTTTCTATGACAATGCCTTTCATTAATAATGTTGACAGTTTAGAGATGTTTCTTTTTTTTTTTTTTTTTTTTTCAAATTTGTCTGACTCTTGGATATTAATATTTGATATTAAAGTACAAAATTACAACACAATACATTGTACAGTACATAAGGATTTATTGTACAACATGCAGGATACATTGTACAGTACCTAAGGATTTATTGCACAACACACAGAATACATTGTACAGTACATTAGGATTCATTGTGCAACATGCAGGATATATTGTACAGAACATAGGAATTTATTGTACAACACACATAATACATTGTACAGTACATTAGGATTCATTGTACAATATGCAGGATACATTGTATAGTACATAAGGTTTTATTGTACAACACACATAATACATTGTACAGTACATTAGGATTCATTGTACAACATGCAGGATACATTGTACAGTCCATAAGGATTTATTGTACAACACACAGAATACATTGTACAGTACATTATGATTCATTGTACAACACACCGGATACATTGTACAGTGCATTAGGATTCATTGTATAACATGCAGGAAACATTGTACAGTACATAAGGATGTATTGTACAACACACAGAATACATTGTACAGTGGGGCCGCCGTTGCCGAGCGGTTACAATCGTGGACTAAAAATCTGTCAGCCCCTCACCACTGTGGGTTCGATTCCTGGTAGGGACTTCGGATTTTTCATGTGAGGAAGCCTTTCAGCTGGCTTGCGGAAGGTTGGTAGTTCTACCCGGGTACCTCTGTGTACTCGGGGTCTTCCTCCACCTGTAATTAGCTGGACGTCGCTATATGATTGAAATACTATCGCAGCTACGGTAAACCCCAATACAACAACAACATTGTACAGTACATAAGGATTCATTGTACAACACACAGGATACATTGTACAGTGCATTAGGATTCATTGTACAACACACAGGATACATTGTACAGTACATAAGGATTCATTGTACAACATGCAGGATACATTGTACAGTACATAAGGATTCATTGTACAACATGCAGGATACATTGTACAGTACATAAGAATTCACTGTACAACTTAATAAAATATATTGTACAACACACAGGATACATTGTATGGCACACAGGATACATTGTACAGTACATAAGAAATCATTGTACAACATAAAACTTGGAAAACATTGTATAGTACAGTACATTAGGATTCATTGTACAACACAAAAGATTCTTTGTATAACAGACATAAAGATTCAATATACATAGAGGTCTGCCAAAACTAGCTATCAAAAGCGTAGGTGCTTTAGTTTCCTCTTGAAGTTATCAGTGTTTGATCGTTTTGTGGCCAGTACAATACAGGACATACTTGAAATTTCCTGTTTGAGTTAAGATATCAAGGCTCATGTTTGAGATTGTAAATCTCTATCAAGTCTATGGGCAGTCAAAAATGTGTTTGGTTTTATATTCAAGTTTAGAATTGTCTGCAGAACAGCATTAGCTTTTACATATTTTAATGATTTACGTCAGTTTTTCTCTCAGTTATGATTATTTGTTCATGAATTTCTTCTTTTTTTCCAGGCCTTCCCATGTATATCTACAGGGATATATGGTAAAGACAATTATCTTTTATTTTTGTGTCACCTGCTGTAAGCAGAGGTGATACATAGGGATCACTTTTCCTTTTTCGTCACACTTTTTTCCGTCGTGTTTCAGCAGGTAACACATGTGTACCAAAGAAAACATTTGTCTTTGCATTTTGATACATCATTATTCATGTATTGAGGTCAGATAAATAATATTAAGACCATCTGTGAAGAAAAATAAATCAGTTACATCTCACAGAAAATGAGCCATCATGGGTTGACCTTTGAATCAAGTCTTGGCTGTAACTTTGTTGAGAATGATAGTGTTGAAATAACTTGGCACAAATGATCCCTAGGATAGGATGAAACACAAACAAGAACCAAGTTGCTAGCTGCAAGGTCAAGGTCACAGCTGTGAGTTAAGTTAAAAATTTGTGTAAGCAGTCCTGTCTGGGCTGTGTCTTTGTTGTGTATAGTCAGGTTTTGACATAACTTGGGACAAGGAGGGATCCTTAGCACAAAAATCTGTATCACAAAACAAGTACAGATTGCTAGCTTGAAGGTCAAGGTCACATCACTTGGTTGAGTTCAGAGTCAAAGCAAAGCACACATTTGATGTTACAGTCGTCTTTTATACACCAGTTTTTCATATTCCCTGACAAAAATACCATCAAATAAACATAATGGCAGGGGCATCTGTGTCCTGTGACACATTCTAGTTTTTAGCTCACCTGAGCACGTGTGCTCAGGATGAGCTTTTAGGATCGATGAATGTCCGTCGTCCGTCCGTCCGTCCGTCGTCCACAATTTGTTCGTTTGCACTCTAGCACCTTCATTTTATGAGCAATTATCTTCAAACTTTATATCAATGTTTATAACCATAAAATCATGGCCAAGTTCCATTATGGCTGATATCGTATTTTTAGGTCAGGAGTTATGCCCCTTTTAATATTCAAAAAATGCCATATTTCACTTTGTTTACACTCTAGCATCTTCATCTTTTGAGCAATCATCTTCAAACTTTATGGCAATGCTTATGACCATAATGTCTCGATTGAGTTTGATTATGACTGAGATCAGTTGATTAGGTCAGGAGTTATGCCCCTTTTAATATAAAAAATGCCATATTTCACTTTTTTACACTCTAGCATCTTCATCTTTTGAGCAATCATCTTCAAACTTTATTACAATGTTTATGACCATAAGGTCTCGATTGAGTTCGATTAATGCTGAGATCCGTCAATTAGTTCAGAAGTTATGCCCCTTTTAATATTAAAAAAATGCAAGATTTCACTTTGTTTATTCTCTACCAACTTCATTTTTTTAACAATCATTTTTAAACTTTGAGACAATGTTTATGCCCATAATCTCACAATCGGGTTCAATTATAACTGATATTGACTTGTAAATTTAGGAGTTATGCCCATTTCACCATAAAAAAAGCCAGATTTCACTTTTACACTCAAGTATCTTTATTTCTTAAGCAATCATCTTTCTCAGGTGAGCGACCAAGGGCCATCTTGGCCCTCTTGTTTAATCTCCCACCGAACTAAAGGTTTGAGAGGGGTAATATTTTGGCATTTTCTATCCATCCTTCTTTCCATCACACATTTTTGTGTCGCCTGACTAGAGTCAGTTTGAGTTAGAGTCTGTTTGTCTGATTGTTTGTCACAAAACTTTAACCTTGCCCAAAACAATGAATTCCTGCCACCTACGGCCTCCAAACTTCACAGGTGCATGCACCTTGATGAGCTCTACCCACTAGGGGAACTTGACCTTCAAATGACCTTGACCTTCATGGTCTAAGGCCCCCTGCGGCGGCATGGCATTTATTCATTCCAACGTAGCTTGTTGTTGTTTTAATCAGAATTGCAGAGTTATGGCCCTTGAATAACTTAAATCAAATTTTAAAAAAATAGCATGTCTCTAAATCTGTATGGATCAGTGACATAAAACTTTACAGGATTGATCACCAACAAACCTTGTTGGACACCGGAGTTTTTTTATGCTCACCGAAGGTGACACATATAGTCGCCGCTTCGTCCGTCCGTCTGTTCGTCCGTCCCACTTTCCTTGTCCGGACTATTTCTCAGGAACTAACAGCTTGAATTCAACGAAACTTTATTGGAAGCTTTATTACCAAGAGGAGATGCGCATATCCTCAGCATGAACCGTTCCTAAATTTTTCAAAGAGTTATGGCCCATTGACTTTTCGGCCTATAGTACATATTGCATGATTCAAGTCCAGGCTATTTCTCAGGAACTAATGGCTTGAATTCAACGAAACTTTATGGGAAGCTTTATTACCAAGAGGAGATGTGCATATCGTCAGCATGACCCGGTTCCTAAATTTTTCAAAGAGTTATGGCCCCTTGACTTATCGGCCTATAGTTCATGTTGCATGATTATTGACCGGGCTACTTCTCAGGAAATAAAAGCCTTAATTCAATGAAACTTTATGGGAAGCTTAATTACCAAGAGTAGATACGCATATCGTCGACGTGACCTGGTTCCTCAATTTTTCACAGAGTTATGGCCCCTTGATTTTTCGGCCTATAGTACATATTGCATAATTGGGTTTAAATTTTTACCAAGAGAAGATTTGCATATCATGGGGGTAACTTTGTCCCTCAATTTTTCACAGAGTGATGGCCCTTTGACTTTTATGCAAACGGTTTATCTAGTATGATTCTTGTCCGGGCTATTTCTCAGGAACTAATAGCTTTATTTCAACAAAACTTTATGTGAAGCTTTATTACAAAGAGGAGATGCGCATATCTTCGGCTTGACCCAGTTTCTACATCCTCCCACCCATTGACTAAGGTCTTATTTGTAACAATGACGTTCTTCGGGGAGCATCTGTCAGTTCTACTGACTTTCTTGTTGTTTTTTTTGTTGTTTTTTTCTAATATGTGCAGATTTATGGCCCTTGAGTTATATAAAAAAAAAAAAAAATAGCTTTGTCACACATATCTTCCAAACTGTATGAGCCAGTCACAAAACTTTACAAGAATGTTCACCAACATGAGAGGTTGTGCACGTTCAGAGTTTGGTTGTTGTTTCTACCAATTCTGTAGAGTTACGAATGACTTTTTTAACAAACAAACAAAAAAAATGTGCTGCGTCATCTCCAAAATTTTATGAGTAATTTGACCCTTGCTTTATTACAAAATCTAAAAGTTGGGGCATCAGTGTCCTATGAACACATTTCTATTGTTTAAACTTATGCACAAATATGGAAAGTGCAATGATGACCGTCAGCAAACATTCACATTTGCAGTATTCCATCTTTCTGGATCCATTTTTGTGTCACCTGCTGTAAGCAGAGGTGACACATAGGGATCACTTTTCTGTCTGTCCACCTGTCTGTCCTTCTGTTTGTCTGTAACACTTTTCATTATAAGATAAACACTGATAAACTCCTCTCCATAGTCTGTCTGTCCTCACAGCCAGGTTAGAGTAAGGGGCCATC
>CM037786.1:64351174-64361565 GCA_021229015.1 Solen grandis | reverse complement strand
ATTAAAACCCCCCCCAAAAAAAATTTCTTTATATGAATTCACTTAAAAATGACATTTACACAAAAGAAGTCAAATAATGCCATAATTTTTGTGTGTTTAAAACTCTAACACCTAGGTGACATATAAAGTAGCCATACACGAATTGTACAGTGGGAGTTCCATTTAAAAGTAAGAACACAGCAGAGGAATTCCGAGATACTTTTTTTTTTTTTTTAAATATGTAAAAAGTGTCTTTTTGCATGGGATTATTTTGTATTAAAAAAGATCACTAAAGAGTAGAGTGAGTTAAATTTTTGCAAAAAAAAATGCGTGGATAAAGGAATGACGAATGAAGGAGAATAAACGAAATTTATCTTTTGGGTAAAATCATTGAGTTTATTTCGAAAACAAAAAAAAAAAAATTTTAATGGTGTAAAAAAAAATCTTTGAAACTTGTAAAAAAATGAAGGTACGGAGTTTGCCAAGGGGGCAGTTGGGGGCTCCGACGATAGATAAACTTTATAAAAAAATTTCCCCTCACTCTGAGTAGATGAGACGATAGCGTTAAATCCCAATTTCCAAATACATGAATTTTTTATAAAGGGGTACCCAAATCCAAACTTACACGGTGACTCCCTTGCACGTCACTATCCCGAAGAATGAGTAGTGGGGGGATTGCCAAAATTCTTTTAAAAAACTTTTATTTTTTTAAAGAGAGCGCTCGATTTTTTTCAAAGGTTTTTTTTGTTATGAAATCAGGGTCGTGTGTGGTGTGTGTGTAGAAAACTTCTAGTAAACATTTATTTTTTTATTCATTGTATTTTAATCTTTTAAGAGACAATGTTTTAAAATCAATTGAAAAATAAAAATAAAAAACTGATTTTCTGATATTCTTGCATTTAGATCCCGCCCTTGCCTTTTGCTCCGAACGGAAAAATTTTTTTGAAAAAAAAAAATTTTAAGGTTTGTTTTTTCTCTCGTCATTAAGCTTTTATTTAGTTTTCGACAGAGCAAGCTTCAACACCTGATTTCAACCCGGGGCTTTTAAAGACCCCAAAAAATTTTTAAACCTAGGGAAAACTATGCTGTGCATGTTTACAAAAATCTCCCCGGTGGTCAATACCAAACAAAAAATTTTCCAGAAATGTTTCTCTATTATCTGTGCTTTTTTACTGTCATTATCTTCGATGTTAAAACAAATCCGGGCCCCTGTTTTTCCCCTGCGGTTCTTGGGATATGAAGTGCTTGGCGATGACAAACCTTTGAATGTGAGTTGTTTAAAAGGGTTTCCCACATAAAATGCCAGGACTTTTCTAATGAAATTATTTTGATCTTGCGCTCGTGATTTTTCTTTTCCGGGCCTGCACTTTTGTGATCCAAAAAATTTTTAAAACTTTTCAAACTGCTCTTTCACTTGTTTTTGCGAATATACAGTTACTGGCGCCGATTGACAGCCTACACACAAACTTCAAGCTCCAGTTCAAAAAGACAACCAAAGAAAAACAAAATTTTAAAGGAAAAATTTTTCCTTCACAGCAAAAAGTTACCTGAAAAATTGTCAGTCCATCGAAAAACAAAAAAGCAGAATTTATTGGCATGTTGATCACCCCCAAAACCTGATAAAGTAGGTACTGAATCTTGGTTAAATAAAAATTTTATAAAGACGTGAATTTTTTCCAAATCTCTGGGTTTACACACCTTTTCGACAAGACAGATAAGCAAGGGCGGGGGAGTGTTCATCTGGTCAAAGATATTTTCCTTGCCACAGAACAGAAACAACTGAACAGACTGTGAAACATCGGATTAGTTGCTTTAAAAACCTGAAACCTTCAAATTCACCCTATACAGACCAAAAAATCAGCAGCTCAGCTTTAATGAACTCAAAAGAATTTTAGAACTCCCAAAAAACCCTTAAAGGAACTTCTGGTATTGGGATTTTAAAATTTCCCAAAACTCTTTGGGGCAGTGATCATGTCCCAAAAATTAAAACCCAGGTTGTCCTTACTAATTTATATAAATTTTTTGTTGATTTATTTGATTTGAATCTTCCCGTGGTCACTGAAAGCACCAGAGGAGAAAACACACTGGAACCTTTTTCTAACCTAAAATTTATCTTTATTAAAAAATGTAAAATGTCTCCCTGTATTGCAGATCACGTTTTGTTTTAATTTTCAGATATAAGCCGCAGGAGATAAAAAAAACCCCTCCCGACATGTTCCCTCTACAAAAAGCAGACTGGATAGTTTTAAAAAATTACATGGACCTGGTAAAAAATGTATTTTGAAAAAAATGTACTAAATCAGGGGAAAAATTTGGTTAAATTTTTCAAATGCTATTTCAACAGGTATAGAAAAATTTATTCCCATAAAAAGAATAGGAAACAAGAGGCACTTCCATGGATCACCCAGTCTATAAAAAGGTTAAAAAAAAAAAGAGATAAAAATTTATTTCGACTCAAGAAGGAGGGAAAAACGAGGGCGGTTTTCTAAAAAAAAAAAATCACTAAAAAAAAAAAATTTAAAACTTTTTTAAAAATAAAAATTGAATATTTTTTGGGGCCGGGAAGACAACATAGACAAAAAAGAAAAAGAACAGTTTTTAATTAAAAAAAACTTTTCAGCCTTATCAAAACGCCAAGAGGATGCAAAGGCACCCCCCAATTTTTGAAAAATTTCGGTTCCACAAATCAGACAACAGTTAAAAAGCAGATATTTTAAACAGACATTTTCAGTCAGTTTTTCACTAAATAAACCCCTATCTCACTTGCTCAATCTTGCTTCGCAGCTATTCAAAAATATTAATAACAAGATTTTTTTTTTACAGGAAGTCCCCAAAATAAAATGCCTGAAATTACAAAACATCATGGAGTGGAAAAACTTATATAATTTTAAAGACCAATAAAGGGGGCCGACAACATCAAACCATTTTTTTTAAAAAAAATTTTGTCAACAATCTCCCCAAATCTTGCTAATACTTTCCCAAAAAGTCTCTTAACAGGTACCCCCCCAAGGTATGGACATCTGAAAACGTCCCCCCTTATTCAAGAAAGGAAACAAAAAAGATCCAGCAAATTTAAAACCCCAAATTTTTTAAACATGTTTTTTTTAAAGGTGCTTGAACATATTTAGCTTCAAATTTAAAAAGATTTCAAAAAGCTTAATTACTTTAGACTTCAGCTGGTTCAGGAAAAAGTTCCTGTGAAACAAAAACCCTCAACTTACGCCAATAGCGAAAACTTTGAAAAAGGAACAGACTGTTTTAGTTTTTTTAGATTTTTTTAACTTTTGAAAGGTCAGCCACTTAAATTTATTGTAATATTACAGGAACAGGGAGTCAATAATTCAACCTTTTGTGGAAAAATCTTTTCTCATAGGCGGGAACACAAAAGTGTTTTGGAGGAGGATGCTTCAGAAGTCCCGTAACATAGGAGTACCTCAGGGATCTGTACTTGGCCCATTTCTCTTCGTTTTATATAAATGATTTTCCCCAGATACCAAAAATTTCTAAGTTCGTTTTTTTGCAGAGAAAATCCCCTTTTTCCTAGCTAAAAAACAACAAGCAGGACTGTATTACATTTTCAGAAAACCCGACAAGCGGTGCGTGGGAAAAAAAAAGGGAAGGGAATTTTTAACCCCAAAATGATTTTTTTAAATATTCTAAAAAGAAGAAAGCATTTTCCCCTTTGATTACAGATTACATGGACAAGCTTAGAAACAGGGGGATAATCCCAAATACTTGGAGTTACAATATCAAAGATCTCCTTGGAAAAAAAATATGACAACTTTACTTTTTTCTGCAAATAAAATCTTGGTTTCCTCCCAGAAACCCCAGACAAAGAATAAGGAAGTTGAGAAGCAGTTTACAAAAATTTGGTTAGCCCTCAAAGAATTCCCTACGGGGGGGTCCCTCATACACAGACATATATAGATAAAAAAAAAAGACAACGCGAGCAGCCCGATGGGTTAAAAAAAACTATTCTTATTAGACAGTGTCCCCCAGCAGCAAAAGGGGAACTTATGGAAAACCCCCTTCAGACAGACTGATGTCACCAGACTTCTTATTTTTACAAAATGTAAATAACCTTTTTGCTGCCATTCCCTGAAAAATTTGAAAGACCAGCGGGGAAATTTCCCGCCACTTACACCCCCTTTATTTAAGGCAAATTCATACTCCAGAAAAGCACTTTAAATTTCCTTTTTTCCTTATACATGTATTTTGGGAAAAAAGCTTACCAGAAAATATAGTCTCACAAAATGATTTTTTAGCTTTAAAAACAAAAGCTCCTCTGTTTAGATAGTGACCCCCCCTGAATCACAAAAAGATTTTTTTACCAATCTTAAACCTAACATATTCACTTTTTTTCAAAGATTTTTTTCACCCAACAAAAATTTTTTTTTTTAACGTTTTAAATTTTCACAAAGCGCCCTCCCCGTAATACCGAAAGGGGGGTTTTTTGGTTTAAAAATAGATAGTAATAATAGATAGTATAAAGTAAGGCACGGAAACTGAAAACATTTATTTAAAATTTAAATGACGAATGTATCTAAATCCTGATACACACCTTTTAAAAAATGTTTTTGGGGTTGTGCTTGAAACATTTTGGTAAATTCAAAGCCAATAAAACCAAAAAAAAAAGTGATACAAAGAATTGGTATAATAGGAAAGTTGTCTTGCACGTAAAACATTTAAGGGGGTGGAATACATTAAAAAAGAAATAAAACAATTGAATTTTAAAATAATTATTGAAAACTAAAAGCCATACACGAAATAAAAAGTAAACATAAAATGATATTCAAAAGAACCCAAGGGCAAAACATATCCAAATTATTTTGAAAAATGTTAAACTACAACCAAATAAAAATAGGGAACGATTAAATCGATAGGCGAATTTTTTTAAACATTTAATAATCTATAGGGGATCAACAAAATACTTTGTTAAAACACAAGTTTGCTTATTTGAACGGGGCTTAAACAAGACTTTTCGAAAAGAAATAAGAAAAGCTGTTTTCGCTCAAAATAAAATCAAAAAGCCCTGGAAACAACGGTCTTTGGCAGAAATTTTCAAGTCAACATTGATTTATTTACCATTTTTTAAAAAAATTATATAACAAATTATATAGATGGGTTTTTTCCCGATACGGGACAGAAGAATACTCATCCCTATCTTTAAAGGGGGGGCCAGAAAACCAAAAAAAATTTCGGGAATACAGGCCCCGGGTCCAGAATTTTTTTCCCCTGGGGGGGGGGGGGAAAGTCGAATGTGTGTGTTGTAGGGGGAATCCGGGGGCATGCTTCCCTGGAAAAATAAAGGGTTTTTATTGTGATGGAGATGCATTCTGAAAAGTTCTGGGGGATAAAGTGAAGGTTTTTTTTGTGCTTTTTTTTTTTTTTTTTTTTTTTTCTTTTTTCTTTTTTTTTTTTTAAAAATTGAAAACCATGGTCTTTTTGCCTATTTCCCACTGGAGAAAAAACATCGGGTTGTGGAAATACACATATTTTCTCCCGTGGCATCAGATGTTTGAGCCCCCAAAAGAGGAGCAGTCCTTGAAAGCTTTGGGGTTTGGGCCGTGGAAAGTTCACGATGTTTCGGGTTAGGTTCAATGCCTTGTTTTATCGGGGATGGTCCAGATGCTCGGAAAATTTTTTCCCAGCGGGGAAAAGGGGAATCGGGGGGCTTTTTATCGAAATTAAAAAAAATCGGGGGTACCCCCTAGATTAGGGGATGTATCATTTTTATCGAACCATCCAGGGTGCCCCGGGAAGATTATTGGGGTTTTGGGGAAAATTTGGTGATGGACAAATCCCAGGGTTTGACTTTGGGGGTTTAAAGTTTGCCAAAAAAAAAAAAAAAAAAACATTTTAGAGTGGCCCCCTTTCCGATTTTCTTCCGAAATTCTGGATTCTATCAAAGTCTAGAATGTGTCACAGAAGGTCTCCGTAAACCCTTCAGACATCACCGGCCTGGGGTTCCTCGGAGGGAAAAAAAAAATTTTTTGCGGAATCTCCATGAATGCTTTCCCAAGAGCTTCGGAAGGTAAATTTTGTTTCCCGGCCTGGTTTTCCCCCGGGCCTCCCCAATGACTCCCCAGGCTCGCAAAGCTTTGAATTTCCCCGGGGCACAGGGAACCTTTTCCCCAAACCCTCCGAGGTCATAATTTTTATCGGAGTACTTCCCCAGGAAAAAAAGTCAATTGGGACTGGCCGAGCAATAAAATTTTTTAATTTACCTTTTTGAAAAACTAAGCGTAAAAGTTTTGGACCCAAAGTTGTATTCAAAAAATGCGGTAGTAAGGGGGGGGGGGGGGGGGGGGGGGGGGGGGGAATCTGGCATAAAAATAATGCTTTTTGGAAACCCCCCCCCCCCTAAAAAGTCACTTATCTTTTTTTTTTTTTGGGGGGGGGGGAAAAAAACATTATTTTTTATGCCAGATTCCCCCCCCCCCCCCCTAAAAAAAAAAATAAAGTGACTTTTGGGGCATTATCAATTAGTGAATGCTTTTAATTGTCATCATTTTTTGATCAAAATTGTAAAAAAACAGTTTTTTTTAAAAACAGGAAAAAAACACTTTTAAAAAAATATTTTTCAAAAATTTTTGAAAAGAAACCGGGGATATGCTGTATTGGTTTGAACCCGGTAACTTGACAGTCTAATTGTCGATCTGGAACAGCCTTTACACACAGATTCCCAGTAAAAAAAAATCAGGGCCTTTTTGGGTCGGAGGTTGCATGGGCCCCCCCTCTGCGATTTTGGTACATTTTTTTTTTAAAAGTTAAATCGTAAAAAACAAACAATATCAGTAATAAAAAATGTTTATATTTAATTGAATTCTTTAATATCCGTTTTATTTGCACTAAGTTGTTTTTCTGTGCATTGTATTTTTGTATTCATGACTTATCACAACATTGCTCAAAGAATGATTTCCTGGATTGATTTTAATAGGTATCATAAACTACATATACATTTTTCCCCAAAAAAGGATTTTCCCCCAAAATTTTGGCGTTGAAAATTTTTAAAATTTTTCATTTATATTTTTGATTTTATAAATTAAAATACCCAAGGTCTCTTTATTAAGAACCATGAATACCAATACATGTAGATTATTATATTCGTAAAATTCAAAAGTGAACATGAGATGTATCGGCCCGCTGTTTGTATTTTTCCTTTCAGGAAAAAAATTTTGGAGTTTCATAAAAATAATACTTAAAAAATTACTTAAAAATAGTAAAACTGATGACATTTAAAACACAACCCCTTTTATTAAGTTTCTTTGATGGTAGCGTAGGTATGCATCAAAATTAGGTTTTTTAACAAAAAAAAAAAAAAATATTACTTTTTTAACTTTTTCAAAAAACGAAATTGGGGTTTTTATACCTGATAGTTTTATAACTGCCCGGGAGCTAATTAGCCGCTTTTAAAGCAAGATTTAAAAAATTATACATGAAGAGAAACGTGAATTAAAAAATTGTTGCGTGTTTCGTCAAAGTAGTTTTATTATTTTTATTATTATTATTAATTTCCTTTTGGCTCTAGTGAAATTGTTTCGATGAATTACATTTTTAAGTCCCTTGTTTTTTGTTTTTTTGTTTAAATTTTTTTTTTGCTATTTCTTAAAATGCATTTGCTTAGAATAGTTTATAGTTGTAACGATCAAAATTTTGGTAATTGCCGATTTTTCCCAATTATTTGATGCCCGAAATTTCTCCAATAGTAACGTGCCGCGTCCCTAACCCAGCTTATCAACAGTCATGGAGACTGCCGGTTCGGATTACCTACACATTAACAGCGGGGGGGCCCTAAGACAAAAGGGTCTGGTGGGCAGGGGGTTTTGCGGGGGGGTTCAGATGGGGGGCCCCCGAGGGGATTTCCCCCTAGACAACACTACTATGATTTAATCAAGGGTTTTTAGCCTAGAAAAAAGTTTGCCCGGGCAGTGGGGGGGGGGGGGGGGGGGGGGGGGGGAGGCCCCCCGCCCCCCCCCCCGGTGGGTCCGGGGGCCTGGAATAACCCCGAATAAAAATTTTAAAATTTACACCAAATTGTTGATAGATTAACAAAATGGACGGTTAAAAATAATATAATAATAGATAATCAATATGGATTCCAAAAACACAAATCAACCATTGACTGTATCTTTATACTACATGCACTTATAGCCAAAACATTATCTAGTAAACAAAAACTAACTATACGTGGCATTTCTTGACTGGGAAAAGATGTTCGACAGAATAGATCGTAATTTACTATAAGAAACTATCTAATATAAATGTTAGCAGCAAAATGATAAGAGCGCTACAATCTATGTACAAATGTGTTAAGACAACAATACACTACCAAAATTTAAAGTCGACTCCAATTTATTCACACGGGGACCCCAGCAGCAGTTTACTATGTCTACTCTTCTTAAATGATATTATCTAAAATATAAATTACAACTAGATGGCATTATTTACACTTGAAGACACACAGAATATGATTTTACCTATATAACACTAAATTAGAGGTTGTAAAATATTTCAAATATTTAGATATTTATCTATATAAAAATGGCAACTGGAGACAAACCCAAATGAGTATTTCTCAACATGCATCTTATAAGTTACATAATTTATTTACTATATTTAACCAATTTGAAATAACTGTATCTAAAAAGATACAACTTTTCGACAAGTTAGTAGGTTCTCTTAACTCTTAACTACGGTGCAGAAAATTTGGGGAACACACCTAGCGCCAGATATTGAAAACATACACACAAAATTCTGCAGAAAAATATTAGGAGTAAAATTAAACACAAATAGAGAAGCATATGGTGAATTAGAAAGATTACCTATGCATATTTATAGAAAAACTATATTAATCAAATACTGGATAAAATTATTAAAGTTACACCCAAGAACTATTCTTTATAAAACATATGAAATGCTAAGACAAGATGCAAATGATGACAACATTATGGAAATAACTGGGCATCATATATTAAACGTATTTTAGAAGAGTCGGAATTCACATATTTGGAGACCAGTTAACAACAAATATTAATATAAATCTAATAAAAAACGAATAATCGATATATATTATCAAAACTGGTATAGTAAAATTAATAATTCGCAACGCTTACAAAATTACAATCTCTATAAACACACATTCGAACGAGAAAAATATTTAGATATTATCAAGATACCAAAGTTTCGAATAGCCTTATCCATCGTCAAGAAAATCACGCACAGTAAATCCTGAGTATGAAAACACTGGACACTTAGCAAAATTGTCTAAGTATTTGACCTGCGAATGTCCTACAATCACAGCCATGATGTTAAACACACAATGTCGAGAAACACAAAAACACTTTGCGCAAATCACAAATACATTCAATCACAAGACAATTTTACACTCCAATCACTTGTGGATATATATTATAAAATTAAACAACAGCAATTTATATACCTGGAGCTTTTGCTCATTTTATGCAGTTTGCTTATGTGTTAGTATAATTTTGTCTACATTAGCTGTTTGATTGCATAATTAAGACTTTATTTTAATACTCAATTTTCAATCATATAGAAAAAAAAAGATGAAAGATTTTTTTTCTTTTGCCGCTTGATACCTGTAGTATTTATTTGATAAATGTACCGAAAGTGCTCTTTAAACTTTAACAGTTATTAAATATAATTAGCTTTTTCGTTAATATTGTCGGTGTAATGCAAAAAAAAAAAAAAAAAAAAAAACGGTAATGATTATATCATTCATGTCTAATAATAATGACAATAGAAAATAATTATCAGATAGGGATTTCTTTGTATAATTTTATATGGTCAGCAGTTTAATATATGTTCTATATCGTCAGCAGATTCGTCAGCGTTTTAGTACGACCCCTTTCTCATCGCGGGGATTCCTGGTCATGGTTACCGAACTTAAACTAAAGTAACGTAGTGTCAGGGGAAGGAACTCCAGACTAGGGGATTCCCCGGATTAATATTGTTTCGTTTTAGAATTTGGCCATAGATTTTCAGAAAAGAATTGATTCTCGAATGACATTCCGAGTTTTTAACGTAAGTATTTTACGGTATTCAGCATGAACAAAATACGACATTTTATTACATTAGCCCTCTGTTATTATATAGAACTCTGTTGTTCTAGGAATTAAGGTAGAGCTAGAGAGCAATTTGTGTTGCCTCTATTTATAAAAGTATGTTGGACCCGTACTGTAATGATTTATTTGCATGAACTCAGACAGCCCAATTCAGACGGTATATTCTAGTCATTGTTTTAAATCTCACTGGTTTTAGTAAATGGTCTTAGTGTACAGCTATTATTTCGCACTTGTTCCTATAATAAAACCTGACGTAATTTGCGTTAATCATCTACCTTTTCAGGGGCGAGTCAAAATACCCAAAATTTTTTTTTTCTTTGATAT
>CM037786.1:64301074-64351074 GCA_021229015.1 Solen grandis | reverse complement strand
TTGTTTATAATTTGCCCGATAACTAAGCAGCAACTTATGAAACTTGTATATGACTAGATGGCAATGTGTAGATTATGCACTCATTTTTTTTTGTTCTTCAACTAAAATTGTGGTTGCTATGGTAACGGAAATAGTGAAAATATGGCAAAAAATGGGTTCCCGCGATAACTAAGCTAGCAAACTTTATGAAACTTGGTATATGACTAGATGGCAATGTGTAGATTATGCACTTCATTTTTTTTTGTTCTTTGACTAAAATTGTGGTTGCTATGGTAACGGAAATAGTGAAAATATGGCAAAAAATGGGATTGATTACCATATTGAGTCAAGGTGGAGCCGGAAGGGCTTTTATGTGTTGCATACAACACCAGTTACTTGTTTGTCATCATATGAACCTGTGCCATTGTGAATTTGGTAATGATCACTAAACAGATAAAAAAGCATTTTTAAAAAAAATTGTCTTCAAATTTTACGGTTTTGTGTTGATTATCGAAAACTCAATGGATTAGCCATTGTAATTTTTTGTCTACAAATTTTACATCTTTGTGTTGTATACATTCTATTCCATGCATAGGTCAAGGTCATCCTTCTAGGTCAAAGTTAAAGGGTATGGTACTTTATCTTTGAATGTAAAGGCGTACAGTTTTAGTTGTGATTTTCATTGTCAACTTTTTTAAATATTTAACAAAAATATTTAACATTAGCAAAAACAGACCAGTGTTAGCACCAAAAAGCGGTGCTCTTGTTATCCCCCGCCGAAAGGCGGTGGGGGATATGGTAATAGTCTCCATCCTTCCCTCCTTCCGTCCATCCGTCCGACATTTTTGTCCAAAGCAAAACTCAAAAAGTATTTGAGGTATCAACTTGATACTTCATAGGTGGATAGACCTCATTGTGGAGGAGTGCAGTGCACAAGAATGATAACTCTACCTTTTATATTTTTTAGTTATTGCCCTTTGTTATTTTTCAGACTTAATTTTTGTCCGGAGCATAACTGAAAAGTATTTGAGGTATCAACTTGATACTTCATAAGTGAATAGATCTGATTGAGGAGGAGTGCAGTGCGCAAGAATGATAACTCTACCTTTCATAATTTTTGAGTTATTGCCCTTTGTTATTTTTTAGACTTATTTTTTGTCCAGAGCAAAAGTTTAAAAGAATATGAGGTATCAACTTGGAACTTCATAGGTGGATAGATCTCATTGAGGAGGAATGCAGTGCACAAGAATGATAACTCTACCTTTCATAATTTTTTAGTTATTGCCCTTTGTTATTTTTCAGACTTAATTTTTGTCCGGAGCATAACTCAAAAAGAATTTGAGATATTTACTTGATACTTCATAGGTAAATAGATTTCATTGAGGAGGATTGCAGTGCACAAGAATGATAACTCTACCTTTCATAATTTGTTAGTTATTGCCCTTTGTTATTTTTCAGGCTTAATTTTTGTCCGGAGCATAAGTAAAAAAGTATTTGAGATATCAGTATGATACTTTATAGGTGGATAGATCTTATAGAGGAAAAGTGCAGTGCACAAGAACGATAACTCTACCTTCATAATTTTTTAGTTATTGCCCTTTGTTATTTTTCAGGCTTAATTTTTATCACAGTGACCTTGACATTTTATCTGTAGACCTTAAAATAGAGGAATTTATAGGTCTTCACATGTGATTCATATCTATAATCACTTAAAACATCAGTCTTCATTACCGAAAATTTTCTTTTAAAAATGAAATATTCTACTCTCCAATACATCTTCTTAAGAGCAAGCATTCGGCGGGGGATGGCCATGTCAACATGGCTCTTGTTATTATATAGAGAGAATAATATAAGTACCACTCAGCCTAAACAGGATGGTTAGTGAATAGTTTTAAAATCAGTTTGCTAACATGTTTTGGAAATTTTGATATTTTATTTTCTTTCAAAGTCTCAAAATAATTTATTTAAACTGCACTATTAGACAGGTTTTTAAAAAGAAAAAGAAACGTCCTTTAAATTGATGATATCTGGGCAGGCGTAGGGCCTTTTTTTAAAATCTGCTGTAGCTTCTATGTACTTTATTGGATTGAAAGTTGCTTAAGTGGATGGGTCTTTACATTATGCAGTTGAACTTTGACCTACTTTTGATGAAAAAGCCCCCCCCCCCCCCCCCCCACTTCCCTCAAAAAAGTCCATAATACCATCAGGTCTTGTACTGTATCTTTTTACCAATTAGATTCTTTTTGCTACATTTTAAATTTCTAGCTGATAAAAACAGCCATATTATACACTTAATAATTTAGATGTATATTTTGTAGAATATTCCAAAAATATGTTATACCCTAAAATATAAAGAGTACAGAATTAGAGTTGAAGCTGTAGTCAGTCATAAAGCCCCTCCCTTATGGCTTCTTAAACATGAAAAATCCTATATCAGTACTCTATTACTATTACACAGTTTTACTGAATCATTTTACTTGAATTTGGTCTTGCATCAATTATTCGATGTAATATTCTCAGAAAAAATATCTTTTTTACAATATCTAATACATACTTTTTCACAGGTAAACAGAAGTACCCACTGATTCAGTGCTCACAGGAATATGTGAGGGCAATACAACGGTTCATAAAGGATTATAAGCATGAAAACAGAGCCCTGAGAGAAGTTCACTTTGTTGGATTGAAAGAAGATGACGTAAAATCAGTAGTGACAATTTTCAAGGATGAATTGAAAGTTAATGTCAGTAGAAAAACAGAGAATACAAAACAAGAGTGAGTAGACATTAAGTTAATGAATGCCATATTTTAACTCTAATGTATACATTGTTATATGATTATATTTTGTCATCCAAAGTCTTGATATGGACACATTTTAATGAAATTACCAGTCTACATGTTTAAAGAACTGGTCCCTGTAGCCAAATGGTTAGATTGTCGGCCCCAGAATCAGGAGGTCATGGGTTTGATCCCCGGCTGTGACATACCAAAGTCGTAAAAAATGGTTCTAGTACTGGCTCCCTTGTTTGGTGCTCAGCATATAATGGTAGTTGCAGGACTGGTTGGCCCGGTGTCAGGATAATGTGACTGGGTGTGGTATCATGCCACATGTATACAGCATGATATTGCAGTGTTGAAGCACTATGTCTGTCTCAAGTGGACACTGTCTCCAAATGACTAAAATACTGTTAGTGGGACGTTAAACCCAATAAACAAACAAATAAACATGTTTAAATTCATTTCAAATGAAGGTTTTCTACTCTTTAAGTTGTATCAAATGGCATAAAATTCACAGGTGAAGGCATTAACTTTAAGAACAAGGAAACATATGTAAGTTTGTTTATTGGATTTAATGTCCAACATGTAAGTACTCTTGAGCTTGTATGGTACATATATGAGGGCACCAGTGGTAGTGTACATGGCTTGTGGATTCAGTGGTTGGGGGTTCAAACTCCATTAGGGGCAAGGATTTTTTTAAACACAAAGTACTGGTTGAAATAACCATAGAGAATGTTACACTTCTAAGAACTTGCTCCCAAAGTGGTGTGAATTTTGTTTTTTCAAGTAATATTTGTGTTATTTATCAGGGTAATCTAATAAAATTCTGTTTTTCAGTATGATATAACATCCTTCATTTCTTTTCTAGACCTACTAAAAAAGATATGGTGTTGTCTGATGTTATTCTTTTTTGAAATCCGTAAGTATAACAATGAACTCTGGCTTTATTTTCTGTCTTTATTCTTAAATGACGCAATTTAATGTATGATTATAAAATTGGTCTAATGTTCTTGAAAATTAAGAACGTTACTTCATTCTTGAAGTCTAATATTGCAGCCAGTAAGTTAAATGTTTACTTAAGTAACTGAGTTTGATGCTGTTTTCATCAAAGTTATTTTTTGTTAGTCCTGTTTAATAAACACTGAATTTTTATTATTGTATATGTATAGTAAACAGTATTATGATAAATACACTTAGTAAAGTATTCATCTTTCAAGTACATCTCAATTGTTTTTTGTTTTGTTTTTTTGTTTTTTGTCATTCCCTGTTACTAGTATGTTATTTCAGATTCTATTGATTGTTATCATATGTTCTAGATAATATTGGCTTAATGTGGACCACTTGGAAGATTCTTTTGTAGCAAATATATGTGTTGTACGTAATGTTTACTGTCACAATATTTAATAGTGAAAATAATAGTTATCTCAGATATTCTTTTAGAACAGCAAGGAAATAAGACTTGAGATTCTTAATAGATTATAGATAAAATAGTGTAGGAAGCTAATACTGAAAGGTAAGTTTAGATTGTATTTGAGTTGGGTTCAGGTTAATCAATTTAATTAGAAATGATATATTTTAGTAGAACTGTATGCATGTATGTATGTGGAATGCTTACATTAAAAAGTAGCTTGAAGTTTTATTTGAGGTTGGTGGAGTAAAGGTCATTGTCACTAGAAAATGGAAACTTACATTGACTGGTAGCTTTGAATATTTGGGGTTGTTGGGATAAAAATCATTATTACTGAAAATAGAAATATTATGTATTGTATTTTTAAGTTTTATTTGAGGTTGGTTGGGTCAAGGTCATTGTCACTAAAAATAGAAAGTGTACATTGTATGGTCTCATTAGCATTAGAGTATTTGAAGTTAATGGGTTCAAGGTCATTGTTGCTAAAAATAGAAAGTTTACATTGAATGGAAACTTTGACTATTAAATGTTGGTTTGGTTAAGGTCATTGTTTCTAAAATAGAAAGATAACTTTGTATGGTAGCTTTGAATTTTGAAGCTCTGGTGAAATAAAGGACATTGCTGCAATATATAGAAAGTTTCATTTGTGTATTTGAACTGGTTGCACTTTAAGTCATTCATACTAAAAATAGAAAATTGTTTCTGCTTTTCCATTTCAGTGGTAAATGAGAGGTTATAATGTAACTTTGTGTTTGATTAATTGTCACACAAACAACTTTTTCCAAATTTCAGTCCAAAGGGCTTTATCACAAATCACTAAGAATAAACAAATGCTACATTACTGCATTTGAATTGATTGTGTTTTGGTTAAAATGTAATAATGTAGTGCTTGTGTATTTGTGTATTGGCAAATATTTAAAAAAAAGAACTGTTTATATATATTTATATTATCTTGAAAGATCCTGACTGTTATCATGCATTTTCCATTTCTTGCATTTCAGCCCTGAGACTTTAGT
This sequence comes from Solen grandis, assembly GCA_021229015.1. NCBI lineage: Eukaryota > Metazoa > Mollusca > Bivalvia > Adapedonta > Solenidae > Solen > Solen grandis. The sequence continues at coordinate 64,345,896 of CM037786.1, read as the reverse complement.
TTAAAGTGTGATGTGGGCACATCCAAGCTAATGTTCCTTGTGTTACATCTGCTGTGGACCTGTATAAAACCAACATCAGAAATGTTAGCTGTGTAACTCTTTACCTCATGAATATTCATGTATAAATTTAGGAATTGAATGAACTTAAATGGTATATGAAATATTGGATTTTTTCTTTGACATGCAGCCTGTTTAGAATCTGAACTACAATATTGCATAAGCAAATTATCAGTGGAGACCCTGATCAAACAGCTCGCTTCAAGGGCTGTTTAATCTGGGTTTGCTCTGTTTGCCAAGGTGTCAAAATGATATGAAGAAAAGAGGTAATAAACTTGTACATATTGTGTCACTATAATGTTGTGAAAATTATCTGGTTTTATTTGTTACAGACATATAGAACTTTGTTTATAACATGCATAATATATGTATAAAGTATCCCATCTTTTTACATTCAGTTTTAATATGAAATTTTTGAAGTGTCAGAATTGTATTTGAGGTATTTCCTTGTGTATTTTTTTATTTTTAATAACTTAATTTTCTACAGCTTATAAATTCATGTTAATGTATTTATACATTGCAAAACACTAAACAACAGCAACAAAAGCAACAACATGTTTTGGATTTGATATTTTCAATATCACTGGAAATGAGACTCATTAATATATTGGAATAATGATGTTGCTAGTTTTGATGAGTATATTCTATTTGTATATATACATGAATGTTTTTTAATTGTATGCAGTAACTGTTCAGAATTATATCTATAGGATGTTGTCAATTGAGACAGTTTTATTTTGTTTATAAAATGTATGATTCATATAAAGTTAGTGCTGTTTTAGAATGTATTTACTGTTTAAGATAGTAGTGCCCTAATGAAAAAAATTATCAAACTGTATTATTGGTAGCATTTTGTCAATATAAGAAACTACTCAGATTATTGAAGCATTGGTACTATTTTTGAATAAATAACTTGTCTGTAACCTTGCTTTTTTATTATTTTAATTGAAAATTTAGCAAAAATCAATCATATATACAGTGTATTAATATATCAACAGAAAGCATATAGAAGAAAATAAATATGTGAAGTGGTAAATTGCTTAACCTGAAAGTTTTAAATCAATTTCATTAGAGTCCCACTACCTTAATTTTGTTTCTCAATTCTCATCCTATTGTTGATATGTATATATATATTGATTATTTTTGCTTTCTTTTGGATGATGATTACAGCATATTTGGTGTTTCAAGAGTTCTATCCCATTTTTACAAAATAAGGTTTGCAAAACAAACAACTTTATTAAGCAAACCTTACTTACTAAATGTATATTTGATCATTATTTCTATTATAGTTTGAGTCAGTTTGGTATCACAGGGATATTATTCACCTACATTGATACCGCAGGTTTGTACAGCCATATAGAAAACTTGAAATTGTTCACCTAAATTGAAAGTATCACATTTTTGGCTTGCATTTTGTGTTTGTTTATTGTATATATTTTGAGGATTATTTTCGTCTTGGGGTGCTACTTAAAACAGAGAGAGGTCATTATAGTGTGGATTAGTGTAGTTTTATTTTATTCTTGATTGATTATGCTTGATAATAAAACCTAAAGCATCCCATCTTGTATATAAATATTAAGCACTTAATCAGACAGTAAAGTTATGTTGTAACTGTTAGTTAATGTGATTGCTTTTTTACCAGAACATCATTGATATTTCCAATTCCAGTTTGGTAAATTTTCTTATTATAGTTTTACACACAAAAAAAGTCATGGTTTGAAACTCATATTTGACAGTTTGAAAAAGTTATGTATACAGAGATATTATTATTGTTTTCCAGCCCTTGTAAGTTTTACATTCCATTTTTGAAAATTTAAATTCTGAAAAAGTTATTTATTTCATTGACAGTTGACACTGTTAACTTTCATTGTACAAAACTTCTTTTAGAATATAGATAAGAGTATAGATATGCTTTGAATATAAACCTTTAATTACATTTTATAAAATCAGATTCAATCTTGTACATAAAGCTGTTTAATTAACATGTGTAATATGTATATTTGCTTATCATATCCATGCTTCTCAGGAGTGGGGTCTGTATAGGAATCCTGCTCGTCACATTTTTGCATGTCCCATCACGCCCCGTCCTGTCCTGTCCTGTCCTACACTCTCGTGACACGAAGACAAGGTGGGATTTGGGGATATTAATTACCTTTAGTGACAAACTTCACTCAGTGATCTCCCTTGCATGCTCATTTTGCAAAAGGAATCACTACCGTCATGAATGTCACCTTATGATGGTAGGCTTACAAAATGGCGAAGGTTTATTATATATAGATCTATATGCATGAAAAAAAGTTATTTTTTAAACTGATTTTTTTTTCACCACAAGGTGGTAATTGAAAACATACTACTGGAAATGTTACTCGCTGTAAAATAAAAAGAATTTGACTAGACTATTTGAGTTTACTGTCGCTTCGACAGTATTTCAGTCATACATGTATAGCCACGTCCAGCTAATTACAGGTGGAGGAAGACCCCGAATGCACAGAGGCATTCGGGTAGAACCACCGACCTACCGCAAGCCAGCTGGAAGGCTTCCTCACATGAAAATCCGAATGATCCTGCCGGGATTCGAACCCATGCTAAAAAAATAATTTGAAAAAAGAAATAAAATAACTTTTTATTTATATCATAATCAATATTATATGAATGAGAGAAAAGTAAGCTGATACATAGAAACAGTATTTTTAACAACCCCCCCCCCCCCACATGTATATCAGAATTTCTGATATTGCAACTCATGGTGGCAGAGATCTATACGGAAGAATAATAAAGGGGAGATCACTGCATGGAGATTGCTTTAGTGATAGTTCTTTTTGTAAATAAGATACAATTTTGTGCATAAAGCTGAATTTTTAATTTAATGTGTATTGTATGCATGTGTATATCTACTTACTTCATCTGCCAGTGGGGTTGTTTAGCCAATTGTGTAAGCAGATTCAGTAGTCAGGCAGGCAGTGTGTGATCATTGCACAAGCAACATGTAATAACATTTTATAGGTTATTCAGGCTAATATTCAAATGAATGTTGCACAAGAATTCCTTTCATTGATGTAACCATTGTCACAATGTACATTTTTTTTTCTTTTTTAGTTAGGCACTGACTGGTCATCCAGGATTAAACTCCTAGACACACATAATCCTACACTTAATTTATGAAACTTAATATAATTTACATCATTTGAGTATAATTTCTAGTGGTATAATGTATTTCAATATCTTTAAAAACAACCAGTCCACTATAGACTACATGGCATCAAAAAGTAAGTTACCAGGGCAAATGTTAGAAAAATCTTGTTAACACCCTACAGGCCCAATTTTCATTGAACTTGATCAGAATATCTGTCTACAGTGAATCAGTGATGATTTTATAACTGGGTTATGTGGGTTCAAAATGTAAGTCACTAGTATGTAAATCTTATCGTCTGGAGCCAATTATTGTCAAAAATATGTCAGGCGTTCAATTCCAGATAACTAGCCTGTACCTTTTAGTTATCATTGACCTAATGCACAATATTTGCTCTCACTGTTGTTATTATTGACCCCCTGTTTAAGGATTCACTTTAGTTTAATTATCATTGACTCAATGTATAATATTTCCGTTCATTTTTGTTAAATTGACACAATGCACAGGAATTCCTGTCATTTTAGTAATCAGCGTATGAAATGCCTTGGCAAAGGTATGCTGTATCAGAAGAAAAACAATGCAAAAAAAATACATCGTTGGACAACCACTGTCATTTTCTCACCATTCATCAACTGTGGGTTTTTCAATGAGCAAGTTGATGTTTTTAAGCATTAAACATTAAGCTTGATCATATTTAAGCCAATCAAAATAGCATTTACATTTTAGATACTCTCCTAGTGAATGTAAGAACATGGGGGATATATACAATACAAGCATCTGAATTGGTTAACGCCAGGCAGGACATTTATCCAATATCCAATCAGATTACTGTATTGGATTTTGATCTAAACAAAACTGAATTAAAAAATAAACCCACAAGACTGATGATATATAGAGAGTAGCATAATCATCTGCTATGGGTCCAACGATGGCAAAAATAAGGCAATAAATAAGGGTATATGTATGCAGGAGATATTCTATAAATAATATATAGATCCTGATGTATGATGAACCTGTTCTAAAAATAGATGTGTAATACAGATTTATTTTGAAGATGATTTAATGCAGTTTTGCAGTAGATGTAAGGTACCCTTTATTTAGCAGTGTGTTACAGAAATCCTGCTTTTTGCAAGATATGTTTATGTTAAAGTTAATTAAGCAGGTGTAAAATTTCCGGCTCAAACTCCACCGATTTTACTTAGTGCCTTGTAATGCTTAAATGCTTAGGGACGAATTTCTAAAAACAAAAACAAACATATCATTTAACAAATACTGTTGGTTTTTAAGGTAGTAATTTAAATGAATTAACTCATGTACTTGAACATATTATCAAACAGGAATGGTGATATGTGTTCTACCCAATTAAAGAATTAGAGACATTACTAAGCACTAAGTAATGTTGATGGAATTGAAGCTTGTTGTGTGTGTAGTGCTCACTTGATTGATGACAATGATCCTGTTTTGAAGAAAATTTATATATTTTAATTTTAAATTTTTTATGTATCTATGACTTGGGAATAAATAATTATGTAATGTGCATGTATTTTTGATTGGTAAAATAATGATATAATTGATGATACATGTGTTTAGGCCAATGATGTGATTTAGGGTATATGTCAAACGATGCAATTATGAAATCATTGACATGCTATAGTTGTTACAATGTATCTGTTGGCTTTTACAGCAAGGGTTGTATTGCAGTTGTTACAATACATTTACCGTATTGGCTTTAATATCAAGGGTTGTTTTAGACTGATTGAGCCAGTGTCAATATATTGTGACTGGGTGTGGTATCTTATATAACATATACCACATGTTAACAGTGTGATACCACAGTAAGGCAGCACTATGTCTGTCACAAGCAGACCTTGTCTGTGAGTGATTGATTTAATGTTTGTAAGATGACAAGCCGACAAACAGATATTATCTGCATTTCAGTTTGTTAATGATGACATGCTGAGAACTGACTTTCTTCAGTTATGTAGATATTTGTTTAGAGATGTTCTATTTAAGATATATATTGTGTCACCTGCTGTAAGCAGAGGTGACACATAGGGATCACTTTTACGTCACTTGTTTGTCCATCTATCAGTCTGTCCGTCACACTTTTTCCATCATGCTTCAGCAGGTGACAAACACTTTTGTTTTTATCTTTCAACTAAGTAGATAAGATAAATGTTAATTGTGGACTTGATTTGTATGTTTGTGTGAAAAGGTCAATATGGATAGTGGTGATCAAAGGTACTCAGTACTTCCACTGATTGAAAAAAAAAGAGTCAAGTTTTACTAATTTGTGGTTTTAAACTACTAAATCACTGAAAAATACTAACTACGGCAATGTAAATGTTACGGATATTCCCTTATTTTCAGGTGTGTTCAAAACATTTTCTAAGAAAACAAATTTAATCACAAGCAAAATATGCAAACAACTGATTTGACTAATCTGGCTATTCTTAAGAATGTAGGGGAAAATGTAGGGACTCTCTTTTAACTTTGACTTTGAAATCAGACTTACCAAAGTTGGACAGAAGTTTTACTGTAGTTTAAAACCACATTTTAGTATATCTATCAGAGCAATGGCAGTTGGGTACCTTTGATTGCGTTTTAATTATAATAATTACTTAAATCATCAAGAAGAGACTTAACGTCAATTATAAGTCTTCATATCTCCATAAGATAAATATACATGTATTTATAACAAACACCTGTGTACCATGGTAGGTTTTGCATTATTGATTTATTATAATCTTTAATATTTAAGATATATAAATTATATATAAGATTCAAATCATGGGTCAGTCCCAGATTGTGAACTGACTTTTGAAATTTGAAATCGTGGACCAAAATGATGACATCAATTCCAGATAGTGGGCTGATTTCAGAATAAGTATGCATTAAACAGTTCAATGATAAACAATGACACCAAGATTCAAGGAATGCTCATTTTAATCATGTAAATTTTACCAAACAAGAAAAAGACATAAAGAAGAAATTGTTGTCTCTCGCATCTTGCAGATAGTTTCTTCTCTGCCGAGGCACTGCCGATGACCTTCTCCGACATTGATACTTTGGATTAGCATATTTGTTTCTCTTCAAAAAAAAATTAATTTGAATTTTTGCACTTTTATCGGAAACTTTGCATTCCTTGGATAGACATTTTGGTCACTATTTAGTGTTGTGTGTTTTGGATCATGAAGTCCTTCCTAGCCCAGAACCAATCTGAGTCTGGGTCTTTGAACATTTGTTTTATTTTCTTTTTTCAGAACAAGTTTTATGCTGACATCTATGAATGTGTCCATTTTTCTGTTTAGTTACAACCGTATGACGTATGATGTCATTTACGCACAACATCTCTTTTGCCGCCATAAATGAAATTGTGGGTTAAAAATCAGCCCACGATATTGGAGAAATTGGCCCTCGATTTATGAATTGGCCCACTTTTTTCAAGTTGGCACATGATCTGGGACCAAACCTTGTTCTTAGTCTTACACACATATATAGAGTAATAATTTAGGGTTCGCAATAAGCATGACTACATATAAGGACAAATTCTTTATTAAAATGAATATGTTTTATATTTCAGTGATTATCATGTCTCCCTTTGTATATTGTGGGGAAGACATGAGGTTGTATTTAAAGGTTGTCAGGCTTAAAAGAACAGGATGGACAAGAGTATATTCTCCAGTTTTAACCATTTTTTCTTTAGAGATTTATACCAGGCCTTAGTGCACATGTTACTGGTATAATTTGTAGTAAGTCTTTACAGTTACCATGGTGACTGTAATTATAATGATTGATACCAGGTCTATCAACAAGTGATGCTCAGATGACTTGTGGCTTATGTTTATAAAAATTCAATGTCTGATTTAAAAGAAGAAAAACAACAACAAATAAAACCATGCTGATATTTTAAAAGAAAAAAAATCATCACAGGAACCATGCTTATATATGTAATTGTGTTCATCTCCATGTTTGGGCTGGAATGATTTAAACAGAATTGTGTGCCATTTAAATATTTAATCTGTCAAATATTGGAACCAAGATAAGTTGTGCATATTTTTGGCTTCAGGACTAATAATAGTATCATCTGCTTATGTATCATACTTAAAATACAAATCACCCTAGCTTCTAGCCTCTGAAGTAGTGCATGTTTTGTAACAGTTCAGTCTTAATATTTTAGAAGAGTAATAGCCCTTACATATTGTTTACATTGATTGTTTTTCCTTCTTTCCTTCGGCATGCCTTCATTTGATCATAAAGATTTTGAAAAACATGAATTGTACTTGACATTGGTGTAACACCAGTTTTATTATAAGGGCCATTCCAATGTCAAGGTCACAACTAGAGGTGAAAGATCATGATGCTGGATTGATCAAAGGATTCTCAAATGATTTGGCAGTAAGATTTGCTTCAATGAGATATGTCACATTCAAGAGCTTGGTAACTAGCTCCATGGTCAAGGTTACACTTAGAGGTTGAAGGGGCCCTTGGGTCACAGGCTCAGCATGTTGCTCTTGGCCTCTTTGTTTCTTCTATTTTGTTTGTTCCTTTCCAAGAAAGGCAAGCAAATTAAATTCAAAGTAATCATTAATTTCATTCTCTAAACGAACATTATTATGTGTGACAAACTTAAGTATCCCAAACTTGAAAGTGAATTTTTTTTTTGAAATCTTTTGTTTGAGTCACTTTAATAACAACTTCCTTATAAATTCCTTTGGTTAAAAAATTGACTCTACACTCACACTCAAACAAATTCAACTGTTACGTAGTTTTACTATGAGTATGAAAGACCTACCTAATAGAAATAACTCAAGTGTTAAAAACTTTGGGCTTGGTTATTTTAGGCTTGGTTAAAGTATCTACTTTCAGATGGATTTTGATGATGATTTTGGCATGTATCTCTTTTAATAACTGCATTAATTGAAATATAAAATAGACATGAACATCCAGGGAGCCATGGTTCAGTGGTAACATACATAACTGCAAATCCCAAGGCTATAAGTTTGAACTCCCAACAGGAAGGATTTTCCATAGCCTTCCCAGGTGAAAAGTACTGGTCCAATTGAGTGACCATTAACAGGAATTAGTATAAACACAGGCTGTCAGCTGATTCCTATATTTTTCAGGGAATTCCTATGTTTTTGAAAACCTCCTATATTTTCCTATATTCTGATTATGTTTTAATGTCACAAATCATAATTTGAAACAAATAAAATCATGTACAAGTATTACTGCCTCTAGATAACCACAAGTTTACCGTTAAAAACTCTTTCCCTCATAGAGGACACCATGAAAAGACCTATACGAACAGCATAAAACGAGATCAGCCTGCGAGTAACTCTCAGGCTGATCAGGTTTTATGCTGTTCGCTGCTCCTCAGTGGTCTGGAAATGAGGATTTTGTAATTAAATTTGGTAAGGTTAAACTGTGGTTTTCTGCAGATCAGGCTTTATGTGGTACCTATTGAGGGCGTCAAAATGAGTCTATATGAGAGAAAAGGTTAATCTAGCAGAGCAGCTTAATCTTTGAAAGCCTGCAGCTATACATGTGGCTCATGGACATCTTTGATGCAGGGTTTTCCAAACTACAAATCCTTAACCCTTTCCTTCATATAGACTCATTTTGACGCACTCAATAGGTACCACATAAAGCCTGATCTGCAGAAAGCCAAACTCAAACCTTACCAAATTTAAAAAAATTAAAACCAAAAATCTGATCAAACAGTGTATATAAAAGGATTTTTAAAGTTATTAGTATTTTAATTTGAGTCTCTGTATGAGCAAGTCTCTACATTACCAATTCAACTTTGAAAAATATTCCCTGTAGAATGTATCTTGTCAGATGGAATACACATTTCAACATATTTTTTTAAGTGCATAATTATTTAGATGTAAGAATATGAAAACTCCCCATGTAACAGAAAAACAACAATTTTTCAATGCCTTTATTTTTTCTGAAAGATTAAGAAATTATGTTCTTTTCCAAATGTCATACATCTGCTACTATTTTTGGGGAGATTACCATGCATGCTCCTTTTCATATACCAGGGAGAAACACTTTCATAATATATACCAGTATATACATATCAATGTATTAAAAAATAACTGGGATAATTTTCGGCAGGGTCTTAGATGCCTGCTTTTATAGTTATTTTAGCTACATGCAACTGAAATGCCAGCTTCATAAACTAATTTTCACTGAAAAAGCAGCCATAAATGAAGATTTGTGGTCAAAGTTTTTGTTATAAATTAGATATTTAAGAACTATGCAGTATAATATTTCCAAACAACTGCTAAAATATTCACACAAAGGTATTCTTGACTGGAATAAGAACAAGTATTCTAATCTGGAAATCCTTTAGAGAACTTAATTTAGGGTCTTGTTTTGAAAATGGAAAACTCCCCTTCCAATCAGCGTAACTTTGGGTAATCAAGCACCCTGTACTTTATAAATTCTGGCTCAAGCATTGTAAAATGTGTCCACTTTGATGTGTAATGTTTGTGTTGCTGCTGTTTAGCCTGGTGAAAATTTAGTAGAAACATTTGCTTTAAGAAAAATCTTAGTTTAATTGTTAACAATACAACCAGTAAACAATTAAGTAGATTTTCACTTAACATACCTCTGACTGAAGACTTTGTACTGAAAAAAAAATAGCCTTAGACTCTTATATTTTTAAAGAAAAAAATTCTATATTTTCCTACATTTTGATCAAAACTCAGTTGATGGCCTGTAAATTTAAAAAAAATATTTAATAAATTGACAAAAAATGTATGTAAGAAATACACTACATCTAAATGAGATATGCTAACCCACCATAAACTACTCCTGTTTACAAAAATGCAAGGTTGTAAGATAAACTTCTCAAATCATTTCTCCGATTGTATTTCTGAGCAAAACAATAATTTCTGATTGACATGATTAAGATACGTAACAGATTTGGTCATCATTTCTTGGTGTGTAACCAATAACAGATGTATAACCAGATTTGATCTTCCTTTTTATTAGATAAGTTTGTGGATCTTATGAACTTGTTTTATGATAAAGGCGTGATTACTTTTAATCCTGAAAAAAAAGAATGCCTTAAACGTCAGAATTAGATAACTTATTTGTGAACTATGAGGTAGAAAATTCAAGATATACCATTACTTATACATGTATTAACAAATAAATTTTCTTTAAATTTTTAAATTTTCTTTAAATTTTTAAATGTTCATCCTTTTAAACTTGAACCACTTCAGGATTGTGATATTTTTAGATTATTTCTTCAAACTGGATTTACCATTAAATTCTTTGCCATTGATATTGTTTTATCTTTTTATTTATTTCCAGTTTGTATGTGTGCAAGTGTGTAAACAAAGGAGCAGATGATCTTTATTGACCATTTGAGTTATACCCTTACTTTCAAAACTAATCAAGTTTCCATTAAAAAAAAGAAAAGAAATTGCTTAATTAAGCAAAAGTTACCCAATATTTATGTTTTTGAGTGGATTACAATACAAATAAAAATAACATTCAATAATTTCATAGTGAAATTTATAAAAAAAATCTAATTTCACTCCTTCCAACATAAGATAAAAAAAAGGAAAGTGTGTGGAAGATGCAATATTTTATTTCATCTCATGAACTCTCACAATTTTCAAAGTTCACTCACTAAAATAAAATTGTCTTCCACATCCTCTATGTCAATCTGAACCAGCATATAAAGCCCTGAATATGACCGACACAGTAGGCATATAATAGGCCTAAATACAACTCTGACACAGTGGGCATATAATAGGCCTTAATACAACTGTGACACAGTGGGCATATAATAGGCCTTAATACAACTGTGACACAGTGGGCATATAATAGGCCTAAATACAACTGTGACACAGTGGGCATATAATAGGCCTAAATAAAACTGTGACACAATGGGCATATAATAGGCCTTGATACAACTGTGACACAGTGGGCATATAAAAGGCCTAAATACAACTGTTACACAGTGGGCATATAATACAGGCCTAAATATAACTGTGACACAGTGGGCATATGATATGCTTAAATACAACTGTGACACAGTGGGCATATGAAAGGCCTAAATACAACTGTGTAACAGTGGGCATATGATAATGGCCTAAATATAACTTTGACACAGTGGGCATGTGATAGGCTTAAATACAACTGTGACACAGTGGGCATATAATAGGCCTAAATACAACTGTGACACAGTGGGCATATGATACAGGCCTAAATATAACTGACACAGTGGACATGTAATAGGCCTAAATACAACTGTGACACAGTTGGCATATGATAGGCTTAAATACAACTGTGACACAGTGGGCATGTAATATAGGCCTAAATATAACTGTGACACAGTGGGCATATAATATAGTCCTAAATATGACTGTGACACAGTAGGCATATGATACAGGTCTAAATATGACTTGAATAGTGGGCATAAAATACAGACCTAAATATGACTGACACAGTGGGTATATGATACAGGCCTTAATATAACTGTGACACAGTGGGCATATAATAGTTCTCAATACAACTGGCGTTACCAATAAGCATATAATACAGGCCTAAATATGACTGCCTCAGTGGGCATATAATACAGGTCTAAATATGACTGACACAGTGGGCATATAATACAGTCCTAAATATGACTTTGACACAATGGGCATATAATAGTTCTCAATACAACTGGCACAGTGGGCATTTGACTTTTTGAGTTTACTCACTCTTCAACAGTATTTCAGTCATATAGCGACATCCAGCTAATTACAGGTGGCGGTAGACCCTGAATGCACAGAGGCATCTGGGTAGAACCACCAACCTAGCGCAAGCCAGCTGGAAGGCTTCCTCACATGAAAATCCAAATGACCCTGCTGGGATTCGAACCCATGCGGTGAGGGGCTGAGTGAGTGTTAAAGTCAGCAACTTTACCCTCTCGGCCACGGAGGCCCCCAGTGGGCATTTAATTCAGTCCTTATTATAGCTGACACAATGGACATATAATACAGTCCTAAATATGACTGTGATACAATGGGCATATAATACAGTCCTAAATAGGACTGTGATACAATGGGCATATAATACAGCCCTAAATAGGACTGTGATACAATAGGCATTCAATACAGTCCTAAATATGACTGTGATACAAATGGCATTCAATACAGTCCTAAATATGACTGTGATACAATGGACATATAATACAGTCCTCAATATGACTGTGATACAATGGGCATTCAATAGTCCTAAATATGACTGTGATACAATAGGCATTCAATAGTCCTAAATATGACTGTGATACAAATGGCATTCAATACAGTCCTAAACATGACTGTGATACAATGGACATATAATACAGTCCTCAATATGACTGTGATACAATAGGCAATAATACAGTCCTAAATATGACTGTGATACAATGGGCTAATAATACAGTCCTAAATATGACTGTGATACAATGGGCAATAATACAGTCCTAAATATGACTGTGATACAATAGGCATATAATACAGTCCTAAATATGACTGTGATACAATAGGCATATAATACAGTCCTAAATATGACTGTGATACAATGGGCATATAATACAGTCCTAAATATGACTGTGATATAATAGGCATATAATACAGTCCTAAATATGACTGTGATACAATAGGCATATAGTACAGACCTAAATATGACTGTGATACAATGGGCTAATAATACAGTCCTAATATGACTGTGATACAATGGACATATAATACAGTCCTAAATAGGACTGTGATACAATGGGCTAATAATACAGCCCTAAATATGACTGTGATACAATGGGCATATAATACAGTCCTAAATATGAGTGTGATACAATGGGCATATAATACAGTCCTAAATATGACTGTGATACAATGGACATATAATACAGTCCTAAATATGACTGTGATACAATGGACATATAATACAGTCCTAAATATGACTGTGATACAATGGACATATAATACAGTCCTAAATATGACTGTGATACAATGGGCTAATAATACAGTCCTAAATATGACTGTGATACAATGGACATATAATACAGTCCTAAATATGACTGTGATACAATGGACATATAATACAGTCCAAAATATGACTGTGATACAATGGACATATAATACAGTCCTAAATATGACTGTGATACAATGGGCTAATAATATAGCCCTAAATATGACTGAGATACACTGGACATATAATACAGTCCTAAATATGACTGTGATACAATGGACATATAATACAGTCCAAAATATGACTGTGATACAATGGACCTATAATACAGTCCTAAATATGACTGTGATACAATGGACATATAATACAGTCCTAAATATGACTGTGATACAATGGACATATAATACAGTCCTAAATATGACTGTGATACAATGGGCTAATAATATAGCCCTAAATATGACTGTGATACACTGGACATATAATACAGTCCTAAATAGGACTGTGATACAATGGACATATAATACAGTCCTAAATATGACTGTGATACAATGGGCTAATAATACAGTCCTAAATATGACTGTGATACAATAGGCATTAAATACAGTCCTAAATATGACTGTGATACAATGGACATATAACACAGTCCTCAATATGACTGTGATACAATGGGCATTCAATAGTCCTAAATATGACTGTGATACAATGGCATTAATACAGTCCTAAATATGACTGTGATACAATGGCATTAATACAGTCCTCAATATGACTGTGATACAATGGGCATTCAATAGTCCTAAATATGACTGTGATACAAATGGCATTCAATAGTCCTAAATATGACTGTGATACAAATGGCATTCAATACAGTCCTAAACATGACTGTGATACAATGGACATATAATACAGTCCTCAATATGACTGTGATACAATGGGCATTCAATAGTCCTAAATATGACTGTGATATAATAGGCATTCAATAGTCCTAAATATGACTGTGATACAAATGGCATTCAATACAGTCCTAAACATGACTGTGATACAATGGACATATAATACAGTCCTCAATATGACTGTGATACAATGGACATATAATACAGTCCTAAATATGACTGTGATACAATGGGCATATAATACAGTCCTAAATATGACTGTGATACAATGGGCATATAATACAGTCCTAAATATGACTGTGATACAATGGGCATATAATACAGTCCTAAATATGACTGTGATACAATGGACATATAATACAGTCCTAAATATGACTGTGATACAATGGGCATATAATACAGTCCTAAATATGACTGTGATACAATGGGCTAATAATACAGTCCTAAATATGACTGTGATACAATGGACATATAATACAGTCCTAAATATGACTGTGATACAATGGACATATAATACAGTCCTAAATATGACCGTGATACAATGGGCTAATAATACAGTCCTAAATATGACTGTGATACAATGGACATATAATACAGTCCTAAATATGACTGTGATACAATGGCTAATATACGTCCATATAAGACTGACACAGTAATCCTTATATGTTTATATATATTTCAACCCTTACCTCATGAATATTTGAGTACAAATTTATGATTTGATGAATTTTAAGTTACAGAACTTAAAATAGTTAAAGAAACAAAGGATTTTTCCTTGCTGTGTAGAATCTGGGCTACAATATTGTATGAGCATATAGAGGAGACCCTGATCAGACAGCTCCCAGCCACTTCTTGATCTTCTGCATTAAAATGAGTTCATATGAGGTCAAGATTTAAGGATGCCCCAGATCACAGTCCTGAAGTAAGATAAGTAAAGAACCTTTTACACAAAATCTAATGTTTACAATATAAAAATATGGGGATGGACACACAGCAAATGGAGCAGTGGCAGTTTTACATATCAGTTTTGTTGTTTGGTTTAACATCCCATTGACAGTACTTCCGTCATTTGGATACTGTCTACTTGCCACACTCCAGTATCACATGTGGCATGATACCACAACCAGTCACATTATCCTGACACCAGGCAAACCAGTCCTAGAACTACCCTTACATGCTAAGCAACAAGCAATGGAGCTTTACCAGTCCCTTTTTTTACGACTTTGGTTATGTTGCTGCTGGGGATTGAATCCAAGACCTCCTGATTCCAGGGTGGACATCCAAACCACTCTGCCACCAGGACCAGTTCTATTCAGTTTTACAAGCAAGGAAAATGAAATGAAAATGAAAATAAAATGTTTAACAGGTATAGGTTCACCTGTATATTTAATTCAAAGATCTTTTTTACAAACGTATATAAAATGAACATTGTCATGTAAGCTATGAATAGTATTAAATATAAAATTATGAATACATAAATTATGTATATATCAATTTACAGAGCATAGAAATATTAATAAGAATAAAAGTAAAAATCAAAAGAACAAAAAAATTTGCACAAAAAATCTTGACTGTTATATAATAATGGAAAGAGATTCAAGCATTTAAGATGTTGCATATATAATCTGTCATCACAAACAATGAGTATAGTGCATTATATGTCATGGACAGCATACTTGAAACTGAATGAAGACATATTATTTTGTACAAATTCAATTATGGTGTCACATATAACGAATGCCTTTCACTCTGATAAAAACAAACTAAAATTGACCTTAGAAACCAGATAAACAATATGCACATGTTGTTACCATGGGATACTGTAAAGTCATTAATTTTCGTGGAGCATTGATTTTCGTTGATTTGCTGAAGGGTTTTTATGCATGTATATTATCCCCCCACAAAACTCCTTCATTAAATAGAACTCGTATTTTCTTGAACATGAATATCGACAAATAAAATTTGTCCCCTTTGTTTTATATATTTGGCTTTTAATGAACAAAGTATACCCATGAAATTTCCTTAAGTATATAATCAACAACATTCAAAATCGACAAAAAATAATGATTTTACAGTATTTGGCTGAGATTTCTTCGTACTCATGAAATTTTAATGAAACCAAATGCAGGTATCAGAATGATTCTGTCGAAATCCATCATCAAATCAGATTTCTGAAGTCATTACAAGATAAACCAAGGTTCTCTGTGTATGTTTTTGTTCTTTCTTCTGCTGTTTAAAAGCAGCTTTAAATCATGAATATAAATCAAAACAGATGTTTAATCAAAAACATATTCATGTTAATTATCCCACAGGATATCACAGAGTACTAATGATAAACTAATTTCTGTCTCCTGTTTATCTTATTTCACAATCCAAAGGAGAAAATATAAAAAAACAAGAGGCCCAAGGGCCATAAACGCTCACCAGTGTAAATCAGCATATTCAAGATGATGTTTTCTATAAGGAAATCAAATGACAAACCAGAGTTTTCAATTATTTTTTCTATTTGTTGCCATGGCAACCAGAGTTCTTCATGGATCAACTTTATTTGAGCAATTTTTGTAGAGGCCCACCCAAGGATCATACATGCCAAGTTTTATCAAATTCTGTCCAGCGGTTTCAGAGGAGATGATTTTCAAAGTTTTCAAGTAGTTTTTCTATCTGTTGCCATGGCAACCAGAGTTCTTCATGGATCAACTTTATTTGAGCAATTTTTGTAGACGCCCACCCAAGGATCATACATGCCAAGTTTTATCAAATTCTGTCCAGCGCTTTCAGAGGAGATGATTTTCAAAGTTTTCAACTATTTTTTCTATATGTTGCCATGGCAACCAGAGTTCTTCATGGATCGACTTTATTTGAGCAATTTTTGTAGACGCCCACCCAAGGATCATACATGCCAAGTTTTATCAAATTCTGTCCAGCGGTTTCAGAGGAGATGATTTTCAAAGTTTTCAATTAGTTTTTCTATTTGTTTGCCATGGCAACCAGAGTTCTTCATGGATCAACTTTATTTAGCAATTTTGTAGAGGCCCACCAAGGATCAACATGCCAAGTTTTATCAAATTCTGTCCAGCGGTTTCAGAGGAGATGATTTTCAAAGTTTTCAATTAGTTTTTCTATTTGTTGCCATGGCAACCAGAGTTCTTCATGGATCAACTTTATTTTAGCAATTTTAGTAGAGGCCCACCTAAGGATCATACATGCCAAGTTTTATCAAATTCTGTCCAGCGGTTTCAGAGGAGATGATTTTCAAAGTTTTCAATTAGTTTTTCTATTTGTTGCCATGGCAACCAGAGTTCTTCATGGATCAACTTTATTTGAGCAATTTTTGTAGAGGCCCACCCAAGGATCATACATGCCAAGTTTTATCAAATTCTGTCCAGCGCTTTCAGAGGAGATGATTTTCAAAGTTTTCAATTAGTTTTTCTATTTGTTGCCATGGCAACCAGAGTTCTTCATGGATCAACTTTATTTGAGCAATTTTTGTAGAGCCCACCCAAGGATCATACATGCCAAGTTTTATCAAATTCTGTCCAGCGCTTTCAGAGGAGATGTCTTTTAAAGCAAATTGTTGACGACGGACGACGGACGACAGACGACGGACGACGACGGACGACGGACGAAGGGTGATCCCAATAGCTCACCCTGAGCACTTCGTGCTCTGGTGAGCTAAAAATAAAAGTTGCATCATATTCAGATCATGTAGCATTTCATGAGTAAAATAAAATATAAATACATGTAATTTGACATGGAATATAATCATGCAGATGTATTATGTAAATAAACAACAAACTAATCAGATGCTTGATGAAAGTATGTGAGAAAGACATTTTTCCTTAAAATCAATGAAAGACTTCATGATAATATAAATCAAAAGAAACAAGATCTGTCCTTAAGACAGCAGGCTATTCAGCACCTTACTCGTTTAAGGTTGTGTTCGTCTAAGAAGGGGCACAGTTATCAATAAATCTGGTCAAAAGTTAGAAATTGTTTGTTTAATGCCACTGAAGACCTGGGTAGTGAAGTATTTAATCAATATGCACAGCTGGATATTAAGATGGATGTATCTAAATGAGTTGCATGCGTAACTATCCCAATTTAGTTGCACACAAAACCTTAACCAAAATTTTTAAGCTCAAAAGGGGACATTAAGTCAGTCAAGAGTTATCTAACTTGTCTGTTTAATGTCAATGAAGACCTAAGTTAAGTATTTAAGACATAAGCATATGTAACTGATGTAGAGTATGTGATTTCAGTGTGTAAAATACTATCATTAATTTGTAAAAAATGTTTGTTGGGTTTAATGTCCCACCGACAGTATTTCAGTCATTAAAAGAGACTATGTCTACTTGAGACAGATATAGTGCTGCCACACTGCAGTATCACACCGTAGACATGTGGCATGATGCCACACCCAGTCACATCATCCTGACACTGGGTCAACCAGTCCTGGAACTAATCTTATACTGGTATGGTAAGCACCAAGCAAGGGAACTATACCAGCACCATTTTTTACGACTTAATTATGGTGCGGCTGGGGACTGAACCCATGACCTCCTGCTCCCACTGTCCTTTGTTTTAACTACATGTACTTTATTTGTTATTTTGCATGCATGTGTACTGCTGATATTAGCAACCATGTCAAGGATGAAATAAGCATGAAACAAACACTGATATTTCTTGTTAATTTGTAAACCCTATAAGCATACACTAAATAAATGGCGACAAGGATCCAAAAATATGGCTGTTGTGGTATCTAAATTGCAAGGTCTGCTGTCGTTTGATAGCATGGAGACGAGTAATTTGGGGAAACGGGAAAGATAGGTGCACGTCTGTACACCAACAGAAAAGGAGTACCGGGCTTGAAACAAAAGAAAGCTTTGCTGTTTCAAATGGAATGTAGCTACAGGACTTTTTTTATACTTTTTTGACAGTTGCTAAAAGGGAAAGGAAAAGAAGACTATTAGAAAGTGATTAAGGCTGTAGATGCTTATTTTAAGCAAAGAAACATGTTTTCAGAAATGTGGTTTAAATTCCAATGAGACAACAGTACATAACCAGATACTCTAACAAAAGGTGTTGTGAAGAAATGTCATTCACATAAACTTAAGACAAAAGCTTTTCAAAACTCACGGCAGTAAGAGAAAGTGCAACACTGATTGTTTAGCTGTGATTGCATATGGGTTACAAAAACAGAGTCCCGCAGAGCAGAGGTATCATTCAACAAAACTGAAGTTTTTAACACTAAAAATAAGTGGGCAGTCATGGAGTGCTTCTGTGATGACCTGTAGTATGCCCCATCTTTCCACGGACATTAATCCTTGACATATGTAAACAAGAGGGCCATCATAGTCATAGAACGCTCACCAGGGTACCATCAGCTTAATTAAACAATTCATACCTTGATTAAACATTTCTGGAAAAAAAAATTCAAGGTTTCTATACAGACAAGAAATAATGGCAACCAAATTTCTGGATGGATTAAGTTTATTATAGCAACCCAAAGAATCATTCATGCCAAGTTTCATCAATTTCTACCCAACGGTTTCAGCGATGTCATTTTAAAAAAATTGTTGACGACTAAAAACGAATTATCTCAATAGCTCACCTTGAGCATGTTGTCGTCTGTTGAACTAAAAAACAAGTGCTAAGCTTAACACCACAAGACAACAATGGGTTGCAGGACTAGCGGACTTCAACTTTGCAATACAGTAAAACATGGCGCTACCAATCAAGCCAAGAATGCCTTAAGAGAATACATCTCGGGAAATCAGAGTTGTGGAAATGGAAAGTGGAGACTATGGCAGGTTTTAGAGTTTGGCCAGGGAACGTTTTCATTGGCCCCATTTGTCTACTGACATCGCCCATTTTGTAACTAAGGTATGCACATTCTTGGCAGATAAAAAAGAAACATCTTCAACAGGCAAGCAGAAATGCAGCCATTGTAACAAACAGTCCTTTAGAAATGATTTCGACTGACTTTGTGCACCTGGAACCTTCCAAGGGTGGATCTGAATACATACTAGTCCTAGTCTAACATTTTACCTGATTTGCACAAGCTTATCCAGCCAAAAATCCAGCCAAGAGAAAAGCATCCAAAACTGTAGCAGAGAAAATATTCAACAAATTTATACCAAGTTTGGTTTCACATTTAAGTTACATCATGCTGTAATATGTACTATCTATCTAGATACATTACCCATTGTTTTACCTTAACATGGTGGCAGTTGAATTTTTTGTTTGTTTTTAATTCACTTGTGACTATTCTTTTGGATTAGCCATGGCTTCGTTTTATTTCAAGCATCCTGAGGAATTGAACTATTAAAAAGTCTGAAACTTGGGAAATATGGTTTCAGAGGTTTGAGCGCTTTCATATCTGCTTCTAAACTGTGTGATGACAAAGAAGAAGTACAAATTAACAATTTATTTTACTGCACCGGGAATGAAGCAGATGAGATTCTTGCATCACTGTCTTTGCAAAAGGGAGATATGATAGACTGGAAAAAAAATAATGAAAGTTTAAAGGACTCCTTTATTCCAAAAAGAAACATGATTTTCAAGAGAACTTAATTCAACCAACGAATACAATTGGCAGACAAGTCAGTGAATACTTTTGTAAAAAGACTATGTAGTTGGCTGAAAACTGCAAATTTGTTATATTGCATGTTGAACTTTTAGAAAAGGGCAGCTTGAGGCTGAGTTAACTCTTGAGAAAACAGCAGCTCAAGCAAGACTGCATGAGGCTGTCCGGTCACAACAGTCAGTTGTCAGAGGATCTGACACAAAAAAGCAGGATATAGACATTGAGAAAAAATCCAGCAGGAGAAAAGATATAAAGAATCGGGATAACTACGCAAAGGCTCCACAAGAAGACAGTATCCTCATGTTCTTGTTGTGGGTACAAGTCCCAGCCTTCCAGAGAAAAGTGTCCATCATCTCAGGTAACATGTTACAAATGATAAAAAAAGGACATTTTGCAAAATGTTTCACACAGAGGTGTCAAGCTGAGGAAGAATTAAAGAGGACAATATCAACTGGAATATCGACTCCATGGCGAATGGGGATCAAATTGAACAGCTCAGACATCAGATTCAAGATTGACACTGGTGCTGACATGACCTGCATTTCTAAAGAACAGTTTGACATTTTAAGTGGAATAAAATTACAGCGAATTTTATTTTTTTTGACCAAGTAACTCAAAATTGCATTTGTTGGAGAAATAGCAGATTTTTTTGAAATTAAAAAAAAAGGTCAACCTGACAAGAAGAGCAACGACCCCACCTGATGCCTGCCTGGACATTATCAACGAAAAGGACAAAACCCATCCAAACATGTTTTCACAATATTTTTTATTGGGGTGAGTGTGTGAGAGGTACCCCATAGAGGGGACCATATTTTCAAGAATTTCACGAAAACACCCTCTAGCAGCAGAGATCTATTAAGTTGTTTCACCAAACTTCCACCACGCTGGACAAATAAATTGTGCCTAAATTTACTTTTGTGTTTTCATTCCTCACAGGCTTGCAATACCAAGTGGTTACTAAGACATCTGCATGACAGTAAGTTGCTGCATTCATAACCTTAACCAAGGTGTGACAATGAAGTCAAGCTAAAAATGGATAAAAAATGTCCATGGCAGTGATTTTTGTTCAGATCTATATTTTTCAATGAAATTTCACAATTTTGGTGACAACTTGCTAGCTTTATGTCCCCACAACCTAAGTCTGCTAACACCACCATCTGGTGCTATAGTTAACCTGACATGGGAGATAACTCCAATAATACATATCACAGATGTGTCTAAAAACAGTTGGTTGTTTCCCTTGAGTTTTGTGGCAGGAAGGAGGGTTTTCCATGTTATCAGTGGGTTCTCCATTGGGTTGGAAAGCTGAGATTCGTCTGTGCCATCTACATAGCAGCCTGCAAGAGAATATCAATTCATTCCAAAATCAGTAATAACAAGAACTATCATTGAAAATCCTGAATACCCCAAATACCACTTTTTCATGGTTTCTGTAACTTTTGTAAAGTTCAATCAAAGTCCGACCAAAGGTAGTCAAGAAATAGGGCAGACAAATCTTGTCTACAAATGGATTGACTGAGGGACCAGCAGACTGGCCAATGTGACAGCAATATAGCCCCCATATACTTGGTATAACTTAAAGTATCACAGAAAGTAAGAATACATGTACTCTGCTTACAGCATGGCTTGAAAAAAGTGATACCCACAAATCCCACTATCAATTTATAAGATGATTCTCTGAAGGATCTATTTTAAAATAAATGCAACAATACTTATCACCTAGAGAGTATCATACACAATAGTATATTCCACTGTTTATCACTTTGCAAAAAAAGTTCAGTATTTTTCATACTGTTGAGTAAGGCAGTGTAGCTAGGTATGTTTTGATGAAGGTTAAAGTATGTGGTTCTAGCTTTCTCAGTTTTGTGTGTGAACTTGTAAAAAAGTAAAATAATTAATAATGAGTCTGTTTGATGTTTGGTAGTTGGGTTTAATGTCCCACTGACAGCATTTTAATCATTTGGAGACTGTGCCTACTTGAGACAAATAAGGTGATGTCACACAGCAGTATCACGCCGTAGACATGTGGCATGAACCATACCCAGTCACATTATACCTACACTGTCCCAGCCAGTACCGAATTACCCTTATATGCTGAGCACCAAGCAAAGGAGCTATACCAGTACCATTTTTTACGATTTTGCTATGTTGCAGCTGGGATCCAACCCCGGAGACAGACGCTCTAACATTCCCAGGGATTTCAGGATAGTTTTAAAAAGGAAACATTTTACTTAGATAATCTGAAAGAATGTACAGAAAACATTATTACTTATACTAAAAAAATTTTAAGGGTAGAAATCATGCTGATTCATATACAGGTGTAAATATAATTCATTTAAAAGTTAATATCCTCTGTAATCATGATTAACATACAAAACAGACCTGTTCATTTTGTGTGAAGGGTATAGTGTATGACTGACATACCTTCTAAACAAAATGTATCTGGGAAGCTTCCTTTGTAGTGGTTTGTGTCTACCTCTATCTGTTATCAACATGAAAATGAAAACATGATTTAGAAAAAAACAACAACAACAAGTACAGACTTAGAAACCATGTTATTTAGGGCACAGACTGTTTATTTCATGCCATAGCATTTATACAGCATGCTTTGTTTATTTCTTGTTTCATGTCATAGCAATCATACATACAGCCCACAAAAATAGCTAAATTTATGTCAAATCAAATTTTAAGTGGTGTTACTTTACGTCATTTACTGTAAATTTCAAGAAAAATAACAAATTTTTATCAACCTGCTATAAGGTGCATAAGATATAAAATGCATTATTTCTTCACACCTTTTAATATCAATATGAATTTATAATGGTCAAACTACATCTCAAAAGCAATGTATAAAAATCCACTTGAGTAACAAATACACTATTACCTGTTTAATTATGCCTGGATGTCCCAGCTTAAATACACACCATTCTGTGCCTGTAAAATAAAAAATATTTGCAAAAAATGTTTACAAATATTTCACTGTATTACAATTCCTTGATATTATTTTATAGCGAACACGGCATGCCATATCTGAATCCTTAATCAGATCAAATTACAAAACATCAGGATAACTGTATTTTTAAGTTGCATTGTTTACATCGCAACACATCGCACAGGATCGGTAAAAGGAACCTGAATACCGGATATCCAAATCCAATGCCATCTGGTGAGTAAGAAATATGTGCACCTGTTTGCTCATACCATCATTATAAAATAGATACATATGCTTGCATGACGAGCTCCAGTTTAAGCGAGTGACATTTTTTACATATCCTACATGAAGAAAATGCACCACAATCTTTTTTGTATGATATTTTATCAACTCACTACAGAAGTTGTCATGGCACATAATGAACAATAACTCTGCAACAATGTGTGAGCGGGAAAAATTATCAATGAAAATACTGTGAATGAAAATGTGTGACGTAAGTCAGTGGTGCACTGTTTAATTCTCATACCTTTGTTCCTTAGTTAATCAAATAGGTATTTCAATGAAAAACAAGTGTTTACCCTCAATGTAAAATGATATAATAGCTCTGAGATCCATTTGATGTGGAAAAATCAATAAAACATAAATTTCCAAATTTCAAGCCACTTGACTTTCTTCTTCATTGTTTCAGGTTTTGCTTAACGCAACATTAGGAATCTCAGTCCTTTGATTAATTTTAAAATTATTGTACGGCTATGATATTGTCTGATTAGATGTTCTTTTTGTGTGTGTTTTTTTTTTAACTAACCCCAGTTTTTGCCAGCATGTGTAATTAAAATACATGTATTACTGTATAAATCCTATACCAGAAATTTGCTTCTTTAAAATTAAATCTCATTTTATCCCTGTACCACTATGCATGCAACTTTGATAGGCTGATCAAGTTTAACACTATTCACTTTTCATCAATGTCTTTCAGATGAGACGGAAATAAACTCACAAGTTCTTTAGCATTCAGAATCCAGTCTTTCCTTATAGACTCACGCCATTTGTATTTATCCACTATAAAATCTTTTCAGCCTAAAACTTGTTTTAAGACTGATCTAGCTTTTAAATGGCTCAACTTGGTGTAAAATTTTGTATTTAAAAACATGAAGATTAAGAAAGATTAATGGTACATCTCCAACTTACCTGGAACTCGGATAAACCCCTGTTTATTAGCCTGTAATACAGCTGGTCTGGCAGCCTGGAATCAAAAGACTGACAGTACAATCACATAGAAACTAAAGGGTTTTAGTAATGTTACATGGATATTAAAATTGAACACTAACTTGAAGTGTTAATGTCACATAGAAACTAAAGGGTTTTAGTAATGTTACATGGATATTAAAATTGAACACTAACTTGAAGAGTTAATGGCACATGAAATTTGAATTATAGTAATGTTACATCATCATGGATATTAAAATTGAACACTAACTTGAAGTATTAATGTCACGTGGAAACTTGAATTATTGTAATGTTACATGGATATAAAAATTGAACACTAACTTGAAGTATTAATGTCACGTGGAAACTTGAATTATTGTAATGTTACATGTATATAAAAATTGAACACTAACTTGAAGTATTAATGTCACGTGGAAACTTGAATTATAGTAATGTTACATAGATATAAAAATTGAACATTAACTTGAAGTATTAATGTCACGTGGAAACTTGAATTATTGTAATGTTACATGGATATAAAAATTGAACACTAACTTGAAGTATTAATGTCACGTGGAAATTAAAGAGTTATGGTAATGTTAATGTAATTTTAATGTACCATCAGAATTGCTGACCCTTTGAGTTACAAACTTATTTTCTAAATAAAGTTCACATGTATAATTCATTAAGGTATTCCAAAACGTCTGTGAACAAATGACAATAAAATCTTGCAACTATGCCAAGTGACAAACCTGTCTAGCGGTGAGCCAGCCCTGCCCTCCATTCTCCGCCCTCCCTGGCTGTATAAGGTTGCGAGCATGGCCATAATGAGCGTCACTGTACCCTACACAAACCCCACCGTTCCTCATGGCAACCAGGTCTATCAGCTGGGAATACACACACAGAGGAATGTTCATCAAAAGCCAAATTTCTTTATTTCTATTTCTTTAAATATGTTAAACCTCAAAAAAATGTAATTTGTTATAAACTTTATTGATGGACTTAAACTGCACATTTTAACCTTTTTTTTAAATGTAGTACCTAAAACTGATAGACCTACTACACTTCAGTGGTAAAAGAACAAAAAAATATACTATTTCTCATTTTAAAATCTTAAACTTTTTTTTTTTTTGGTTGCTTTCTTAGTTTATTAATACCATCAGAAACCTATTTATTAATTTATTTCAGTGTGTCAGTGTGGAAGAAATTTTTTCAGCATAGATGTCTAACCTCACTTTTGACCTACTCGGGAATTATGATGTAAGATAATGACAAATGAGTATTTTAATGATTTCATTGTACTCACAGAAATGGAGTGAAAATGCTTTATCCTATCAAACCAACATAGACTGGTTTTCAGCTGTTCCTACAGTACAATAGTATTTTTCCTACCTGTGATGGTGATACTGCTGACCAGTCTGGGACTGCCTGGCCATACACCCTTAACCTGGCAACACCTCCATCTGTAACCATGGTAACAGAAAGTGAATTCAAAATTTCTTAACCTTAATATGTGCATTTTATTCATAAGATGAAATTCTGATAAAGAAATTTTAATGACCAATATTAATTATGAAGTTGATATCATGAGATTATAAACATTTAATTTTCATTTGCAAATAAATGTATACTTCTGCTGAGCCATTAACATAATTAGCATAACAACAATGAGAAGTAAAGCAATACCCAGGGTTCTCACAAAATCCTACATGGTATTACATCACAATCCACGTACCTTAACTTGGATTTAATTAGGGGCCCATTCAATATAAATCATAATTTATGGGTTTAATGTCTTTATTTATGTTTATAACACCTGGCTCGAATTCCACCAACAATACTTAGCGCTAAGTAATACTTAAATCTTATACAAGGTAGATACACATTCCACCATTACTATTTTATGATACATTCCAGTACACCACTAAGTTGATGTGAATTATTACCTTAATGACTAACAATAATTGATAAGAAATGAAACATTTGTGTATTTTTATTAGAGAAACATGGCTGACGAAATTAGCCTTCAAATATTTAAGTTTTACTTAGTGCTAAGAATTGTTGGTGGAATCTAACCTGCATGCTTTTAACTAGAACTCTGAATATCTGAATACCCCACCCATGTGGCTTTTTCATAGAACAAAAGCTGTTGAACAGTGACCTTGATTTTGATTTTTGCCTTGGATGGACAGACATCCCTACAAACAAACCAAAAGACTGACTCCTATATACTCAAGCTGTTTGCTTGGGTGTCATAAGCAGTCAAAAGTATTTTGAAATTTAGCAGGTTTGTCATTTCTAGGAGTCCAAATTATTTAATTGTGCAAATGGGACACAAAAAATTGCATCCTGAAAAGCCCTGCCCCTAACTAGGAGTCCTGGACCCAAATTTGTGGGAAAAGGACTCCCGTTTTTCGGAACACTTCTTATATGACTATACGGGAGGACACCAAATTTTTGACATTTTTTTGTCAAGGACTCCAGGCTTGAATTCCATCAACAATACTTAGCACTAAGTAATACTTAAATTCTTAAACTAGGTAGACACACTTCCATCATTCTTGTTTTATAAAATATTCAAGTAAATGACTATGTAGAAATCAGTTATTACCTTTAAAACTAACAGTATTTGTTAAGAAACAATACTAATGAAATTTGCCACTAAGTATTTAAATATTACTTAGCGCTAAGAATTTTTGGTGGAATTTGACCCAGTTTTCAGAATCCTACTAAAAACCCTGATCATGTCCATTGTTACCTGGGTAGATGTTGAATCTGATGTGGGTAAACCGCTTGGTGCTGCTGCATTTGAAGAAGTTATGACAGGTGGTCTGGTACCCTGGTTGGAGACTGGAGAGGGGAACCACAAATTCCCAATCCTGAAACACACATACATGTTGGGTACCAAACTCAGGGCTCTATCACAAAAAGATGTTAGGATAATCTATGAAAAATTTCAACTTATTTATTAAATTGGAAAAAAAAAATCAATTTATGTAATTGCCTCACAAGGGTTCTCAAGGTTGATCAGTGGTAAGTTTAGGGAAATGACCTATGTTGTTTTGTCTGGTTTGAAAATGTTCACTGTGTTTGCTTCTAACATCATTTGGCATTGTCTGACCTGGGGCTTTATTCACAAAGCATAAATCAGTGATTTGGACAGAAAATATTCCTATTTTATCATACTTAAATTTTGCAAAAAGAACTATGATACAATGAAGTAGATATTTATTCATTTCATCTTATAAATTAGCTGTTTGTTGTAAGAATTTAATATTTTAGATAATCTAGAGATTGTAACAAAAAATCCAATTGGAGTTAAGAAATTTTCTTATCATCTGATATTTTGTGTCCATGGCTTTTCAATGTTCTAACAACTTTTAACAATGATTTTTAATCCCACTGTAATAAAAATAAATGATACATGAATACAAAATTACAACAGATTAAGAGCCTGAATATAGAATATTGTTTGTTTGGTTTAACATCTCACCATTTGTATTTCAGTCATTTGGAGTCAATGTCTCCTTGAGATAAATATAGTGCTGCCACACTGCAGTATCACGCCGTAGACATGTGGCATGATACCAAACCCAATCACATTATCCTGACAACAGGCCAACCAGTAATGGAACTGCATTTATGTGCTGAACGCCAAGCAAGGGAGCTATACCAGAACCATTTTTTATGACTTTGGTGTGTTGCAGCCAGGGATTGAACCCAAAACCTCCCGCTCTCGAGGTGGACACTCTAACCTCTCAGCCACCAGGGATGGTATAGAATAATGCCTAAGACATGTTTGTGAAATACTGACCTCTGATTTGATCCTGTCAACCATTTTCAGGTCTGTATCACTAGCAGCTGTACCAAGATGGCCCTCTTTCCGACCATGGAACCCTGTCATATGAAACAAATACTGCTGAGATATGCTTACACCTTGTATATCAAATAAATTAATATTTAGTTTAACAAAGAGTTAACATCAAAGAGTTTAACATCCCGCCTGAATCATATACAAAAAATGTGAAGAAGAAATACCTAAAAACAAATACATGTATTAATATTTTGACCAAAATTAGAGTTTTACAAATATTCATGTTTAAACTTTACTAAATTAACAAGGGGGTCAACTCACTCTTGTCCAGACATGCAGCCTGTATAGAACAGCGTGGGGCATAGTTGCCTGTGAAGAAGGAGGTGTCCACATCAACCCCATGTATCTGGCCTGCTACACCTGTTATTTGTACAATAAACTTCATTTTTCAGATTGCTGTGTTGGGCTCTTGTGTCTTTTTTATTCAACATCTGAAAATGACTGATCTTTTTCTCACTCAGTTCATATAGTACCTTCAGAATAATGTTAGAATCAGACAGAATCTTCTTACATCAATAAATAAGTGAGTTATAGATCTTCAAAATGTTGAGTTGGAGAAAATATTATGAGAGAAATTTCACCAAACAAGGGCCTGGCTCCAATGCTACCAACAGTATTTACAGACATCGTGAAAGTTGAAAAAAAGAGTCAGTCATACGGTCTGACAGAACCTGATATTTTGTCAGTCCAGAAGAAAATTTGTCAGTCCGACAAGTATATTATAAAACATACTGTTTTTAAACCAGTTTTTCTTTTTTGTAACAATTTGAATGAAACCATATGTACTAACATAGCTACTAGACCACTTACACAAATCTCTTACTGATATGGGTTACATATAGGTTACATATAGGCAGTTATGTAAGTATTACTTAAGTGGTAAGTAGGTTTTCTTTTTACCTAGCTGTATGATGCACCAATCGTATCCCTCTGTCCGTTTTCGTCGTGTCTCCCAGCCATCCATCCATTTCCCATATTCAGTGAACACGCCCTCTTTCCATTCTGGACCCTCTACCTGTAAGTATCAATACATACACTGACAATACATTATTTCAGGCAATGACCAACTGATTAACTGATTACTGACATCTTCATTTTGTTTTAATTAAAGTCAATAGGCTAGTTTTCAGTACAAGCTAGAAATGTTTAAATCTATTTCTGTTTCTATTAATATATCCTATAAAGCATGTACTTGTAACATTTATAGTATTTGTCTTACATATCACTTTACTTATCAAATACTGATCGCGAAAAAGAGAGCTTTACAAACTTAAGTTAATCCTTGAAAATGACATATGTATGGTTTAATATGTATTTAAGATTGTAGGAGAAAACAACTCTAAGAAGCATGTACATGTACATGATGGTGTATTAGGATTGTTTGTATGAAGTCCTACAATAATTATATTTTACCAAACACATTTTTTCAGATGTCAACATAGAGTGACCATAGAGGCCCTGTATCGCTCACCTGTTACCTAAGGGTTACCTAAGGAACATAACTAAAACATATTGAAATCTGACCAGTGGTTTGAAAGAGATGATTTTTAAAGTTTTCATAGTTTCTTTTTTTTCCATTGCCATGGCAACCAGAGTTCTACATGGATCAAGTTGATTTTAGCAACTTTTGTGAAGGTTCACCAAAGAATCATCCCTGCCAAGTTTAATCAAATACTATCGAGTGGTTTCAGAGGAGATTTTGTTTAAAATTTTCACTAAATACATTTAAGGCAAATTAGCCCTGCTCCTGGCAGCCATGTTTTTTTATGGATTGGAATAATTTTAGTAATCTTGGAAGGGGGTTACCCAAGAACATCTGTACTAAAACATTTTGAAAACTGGCCGGTAGTTTTGAAGGTGATGATTTTTAAAGTTTTCATATTTTTCTTTCCTTTGCAATGGCAACCAGAGTTCTATATGGATGAAGTTTATTTTAGCAACTTTTATGAAGGTTCACCCAAGGATCATCCCTGCCAAGTTTAATCAAATTCTGTTCAGTGGTTTCAGAGGAGATGTCATTTAAAGCAAATTGTTGATGACGGACGACTGACGATTCAAAACGACGGACGCAGGGTGATCACAAAAGTTCACTTTGAGCACATTGTGCTCAGGTAAGCTAAAAACACACAAAAATAGCATTTTAGTCATGACTATTTTAACATGGTATGGCCCACATGTGTCTAGAGATTAATTATTCTGACATGCAGTTTGAGGCTGCTGTAACTGGATAGTTTTTACCTTCAATAAATTATCTGCCACTGCAAACCAATCATCTGTAGAGAATAGCACCTTGCCTCCAGTCTGAAGTGAAGATTAAAACATTTCTCTAATTAAACATTGTTCCTTAGAACAAATGTGTATGTCCCCTGCTGAATGAAGCGTGATGGAAAAGTGTGACAGACAGACGGCTGGACGGACGGACGGACGGACGGACAGACAGGGAATTGATCCCTATGTGTCGCCTCTGACACAAATGACACAGACATGAAATAATAAGTTGTTTCAGACATAGCCAGAATAGTTCGAATGCAAACAGTATGAAGCCTGATCAGCAAAAAAGTTACTCACAGGATGATCTGGTATAATACTTGCTGCATAAGCTAATTTTTTACATATCAAGATTTGAAGAGCTTTATTATCCTCTTATAGATGATAAAAAGATTAAACAGATTTTAATTCTTCAAAATATTTTACCTTTTGAGATGATAAATCATTCAGCTCTGTGAATTTGGGATTTTTCTTGAATTTGCCAACATTTTCAGCCATTTGCTTATTCACAGGGACCCTATTTTACAGAAAAAAGTAAATCATTAGTACATGTTGATTTACTCAGGAATTATGATTCTGTCTGAGGGGTATTACAAAGTGATAACCTATCAGTGACCGAATTTGTTAGCAGTCCAAGGGTTAAATCACTAGGTCAAAGGTTTGAGTCCTGGTACAGTGGAACTACAGAATTAAGGACCTTCTGTAATCCGGAAACTTCTGAAATACAAATGCTTTTCTGGGTCCCAAAATTCATCCTTCTATTTTTTTATATAATTCATACTTCTAAATTCCGGAACTTCCAAATTCTGAATTCCGGATGATATTTTCGTAAATTTTGGACTACATCAATGCAATTTTATTTCCAAAATACAGAAATTACTATAAGTGTCAAAGATAAGACTGTAAACCCTGCAACAAAATTTCATTGTTTACCACTCAGTGGTGATCTGCGGTGATAGTTTTTTTACATGCGTCTAAATCACAACCTGCAAACGGTCATTAGACCCTGCTGCAAAATTTTGATTGTTTGCTAATCAGCATTGATAATTTCTTTTACACACATATATATTATATATTTTGACAATTAGATAGTTGTCAATTAAATAAAGTGATGATAGTGAATTAATTGTTGGTGTTTGCAAATGTGTTTCATCATATATGTTCGAAACATATAGGCCTAAATCATTAAATGTATACAAAATGAACTATGTTTTGACACTGTAAAAAAACTATTTGCTTATAAGTTTAAAATATATACATGTAGGAATTTGTCTAATTAATTTTCAAAAAATGTCTTTTTATTTTTGAATTATATTTTAGTGTAACAAACCCTAATATGCATAAGCAATAACAGCTCTATTAACTACCATAAAAAAAACATTGTTGTTTTACACTAGTACTGGCAAACATTCCGTACTTCTGAATTCAAGAAACTTTCAAAATCCGAACTTTTTGGCTGGTCTCACTCATGTTCGGATTTTAGAAGTTACACTGTATTCATTAATGACCTCCCACAGCAAGTGTCCTCATGGACCGGGCTCCTTGCTGATGACTGTATTTTCTACAGACAAATTGATGCTGTTCACAATGCCGAGGCTCTGCAGAATGACCTTTTGAAACTGGCAGACTGGGAAAAATAACATGGTGTATATCATTCCATCCAGAGATGTTCAGTGTTCTAAGGGTACACCGAAAGTGAAGCCCCATCACCAACCATTACAAATTGAAAGGTAGTGACACCTAACGGGCAACCTATCGTTGAATGCTCACATTGAGAAGATTGTGAAAAAAGGCAAACAGCACATATGGATTCCTGCGTCTAAACTTGCACATCCCTAATGAAAACATTAAGTCAAATACCTATTCACTCTCTAGTAAGACCACAACTGGATAACTGCTGCACTGTCTGGAATCCACATACAAAGAATTGACACACCAATTAGAAATGGTACAACGTAGAGCTGCAAGGTACGCAACAAACTGCTACTACAACACCACCAGCTTCACAGATATGCTCGATCCTCTTGAGTGGGAAACACATGAGGAGAAAAGAACTAAAGCCAAGCTCACCTAATTCTTCAAGATTGTCAACAACCTTGTGGACATCCCAGCAGACAAGTACCTCACTCTAGCTTCTACATCTACATGGTTAACACATAGCAGGAAATACAGACAGCAATCAATCAAGACATCTTGCTACAAGAACTCATTCTTCCCCGAAACATCTCAACTTGAAATGACCTGCCTGCATCAGTTGCAGAGGCCTCCGACTAAGTATCTTTTAAGCGGGGCTATCCAAGTCTCTCCTTTGGACTTAGGGGATGCTGCAAGTAAACCATTGATGATTCCCAGGCCATTACTTTTTTTCACTCATATTCTTTTTCTTCGGTAACCACCCATCACATAATAGTCAAGACTGACTGCTATGATGTAACCATGTACATGTAGATGAATTAAAGCCAGGCTGCACATTTATCTTACCCTGAGACATAGTGCCTCAGCATTATGGAACCCTGACTTCCAAATGATCTAGCTAAGCAGATGGTTCTACCCATATTATTATAACAAATTACTGTGAAAAATATATATTATATAAAAATATATTACCTATCATCAATTAGCTATTAAATGATATTCTTCTTTGAATACTGAATACCCGAAAAGTTATATCCGAATATATTGACACTTTGCACTCAATGTCAAAAATAGGCTTCATTTTCTCAGTTAAATTATGGTTATTATATGAATTAATGTAAATATTTAAAAAAATATGTGTTATTTTTAATACAGTTATTTTTTTTTAAAGTGTATAAAACAAAATCGAAGATATAAAGGATTTCCTTACAAACTATTCATGTTGTTGTTCTGTTATGACATGTTTGGTCAAATTCAACATACCCATGCAAATTCTAATTATTCTCCTACTTATTTCAACCATGAATAGGGTTAGAATTGCAATTAATTTCACAAACAACACATATTTAATAATTTCTATGGATCATATTTTTTTAAGATGGATTAAACTATAGTTAAGTTATATGATAATGAGTTAGAACTATGTTCTGAAATTGAGTGATTAAAGTAAATCGAGAACACTTCCGCTTGGAATGATGCTGAAAGCACCCACTGACATTTCTAAGATATGAAAAATCAGGTTAGTGTTTAAACCACCTGTTATTTATTTAAGCTGCAATTTCTTTCTGTTTTAGTGGTAAAACATGTTTTTATTCAAACGCACCTTCTTAATTTTGATTCTTGAAGATATGTCTGCTTTTTTTATCGCTTTATTTCCAGATCAAATGAGAATGGCGATTTGTTCCTATTATTTTTTTTTCTGTATCAAATTAATATTAAATCATATGTTCCTGCGATACAAAATGTAAAAGTTAACCTATTATTATTCAGACAGGTTAATCATCAGCCCCTTTATTTCAGAGTTTATTATATTGAGTCTACCATATATGAAGTCAAGATAATGAAATCCACCTGCTGTGAAGAATGATCATGTTATTCACTTTGTTTACAAAAGGTCTCTTCTGAAAAATTCTTGTGGTATGGTTCTTTTTGGTACAACAGTACTTATTTTTTTTATGATTAAGGTTGGAAAAATAATTTTGCAAGTCTGAAAAATGCTGTATTCTAATATAAACAAAGTTTTGAAAGATAATTCTTTGCTGATAGTAAAGAAATTTATTGATAATTGAGTAATTCGTATTAACATTTTTGAATAATTGTCAATGTGATTGCATGATGTACGTACTACAGTGTTGAAAACAATGTCAAAATGAATACTGCGGTAACACCAATGACACGTAACCAGCGAGGAGCACTGTAATAAAAATTAGAAAAGAAAAAGAAAGCATTCTGTTCATCTCCATTTTAGCCATGAAGCCATCAATATATGGTATATGGTATAGGCAACTGTGCCATTCCCTTTTGTGTCAGTGCAGAAGCAAGATTATGCTATCTCATAACGACGTGTTTACAAAGTTTGCAGAAAAGTGCTCACAGTTTTTTATTACACCAATGTAATATCTGAAAATTCTGACCAGTAAAATTTAATAAAATAGCAGTGAAATTAAAAAATTTCACATGGATTGATCGCACATACATGCCGAACAGTTGTAATAATAGTAACGTCATCAGGGTTCCCACGGTCAGGGAAAAGTCAGGGAAATTTGAAATTGGTCAGGGAAATTTGGAAATTCAGAAAAAGCCGGGGAAAAGTCAGGGAATTTTACAATTTTAAGGAAAGTCGACCAAACAGCAGGAGGATTATAATAAGGAAAGGCTAAGGCAGTTTCTTCTATTTGGCTTTTTTCAGTCAGTTTGAATTGTCAGATTGGCTAATATTAAATATTTAAGTTCCCAATAGCATCCAACAAAGTAGATATTGTGCTCATAGATGATCTGTATTTTCCGCTGGATTTGCGCTTAATTTGGTCAGGGAATTTTTAGTTTGGTTAGGGGAAAGTCAGGGAAAAGTCAAGGAATTTTGATTTTTCAATTTTGTGGGAACCCTGGTCATGATGACTCATCTAATGAACCATGGCCCAACGCAAAACAACGTCAAAGTCAACATATGGTGGCTTTGTGCAACAACATCTTCATAACTGGATGGCCACTCCGCTCATCATCAGCAATGTTTTCCCTGTCCTACTAAAACCACTTGTACAGGCTTCGATCTAAACACTTAAGCGCCCCTAGCTCCAGGCTAGTTAAAATTGTTAGGGGCTAGTTAAAGTCCCTAACTGGATAGTCTGACAGGCTACTTATTTTATTGAGAGAATGTCCCTTTTTCATGATAAAAAATTATCTGTCCGCAATAAACACTTATGAAAGAATATTTTGGATAAATAAAAACAACCACTGGGTATTTAAACGAATAAGACAGGTAGATTCCAAATGTGTATGTAATAAAAGCAGGGTTCCCGCCGGCCATCGCCATTGTCGCCAATGGTGCAAAAAACAAAAATTTGGCCCAAGAAATTTCAAAATGGGAAAAGTATTTGGCGACACAGGGCTCTCCTTTGACCCGAGCTCCCGGGTTTTGACCCGGGAGATTTCTCAATGACGCTTATTTGACCCGGGGTAAAATTGTACCAAGCGTCATTTTGACCCGGGGCAATAACAGCTGGTGCGTCAATACCAACATATCAGTCGATCATAAAAATACCGCCTCAAACAGATTACGTGATCAGTAAGTGCAACTGACCCCCCATTAACTCGTTATCACTGTCAGTTACTCTAATTAGCCTAATAAATTCTCGTATTGCTTCGGCAATCTTCGTATACACCACTACATGTAATCGCCGATTGCGTAACCAACCTAATTACAAATTCCCGTATTGCGTCGGCAATCTTCGTGAACTCTGTTAGCTTCTGTACACGAGGTTGCTGGATCCCGTTTTTACGACGTGAGAAAGATTAAAGGCAAGGAACCATGACAAAATGTGTTTACTTCCTATGGATGTTACTCAGGTTAATTACCAATCGGAATCGGCTGGAATTTTTATTGTTTGATAATAACAAATAGTTTAATGGCAGTACTTTAACCATGCTGGTTTAAATGAAAGGTGTGATGATTGTAACAAATAGGTATGATTAGTCTGTCAACTGAAAATATTGGACCAAAACCGAAAGTAGATCGACTCTTACAGAATCAAACAAGGTTTAAAAAAAAAAAAAAAAAAAAAAAAAAAAAAAAACCACATAATGATGAAGGTAAGTAAAACTTTTATTTTTCCTTAGCTATCTTTCTGTATTGAATAACTGATAATGATTTGAGCAATTATGTTTTAATATGCCTGGATATTTATCTATGTAATTTTGAATGATATTGGTCAGATTTTTTTTTTTTTTTTTTTTGACTCTTGAAAATTTGCCAAAATATCATCTTTTGTTTTCTATTTAAATAAAAAAAAATTCAGCAGTCTTTTTTTAAATAAAACCTAGATTTTCTAGAATTTAGAAATTAAATTATCCTGTTTACATTTGAAATTGACAACAGTTTATTATGATGTCTTAGACTATTCCATGATAAAAATGCAGCTTCCCAATGTGACTACACTTCTATGTAATGGAACAGAGTATAATTTTTATTTTCATTTATTTTTTGGTTGACTATTTTTCAGGAGTTCCAGTCACATGCTTTGTGTTTCATTGTGAAATAATCTGTCATTGATGGCCCAGAATGAACTCATCACCATTCAGCAGGAGAAAGGGGGCTACCTTCCTAGAGAACAAATCATCAGCATACGCCCTTGTCCAGATATTTATTATATTCTTGTGTTTTGTATGCAATATCATAGAAATAAATTTAATTTTCATTTTGTTTTGTTTTGATTTAAAACAGGATTACTTTTAATCAGAACACTTATTGCAAATAATATGTACATACAATAAACAAGTATATATTACATACAAACTTTGTTAATCTAAACATGTATATTGCTACATGTAAAATTTGTGACATATTACGATGTAAGCGAAATACTGTAAATTTTATTTGACTCTTAAGAATTTGTTTTTGACTCTTGAAAATTTGGCCCCAAGAGTCAATGACTCTTGGGTTTCAAACACTATGGAGAGCCCTGCGACAATATTTTTCGAGAATGGCGCCGCATTATAAACTTGTATTTTGCTTGGTTCCCAAGTTTTCATTCACTGTAAATTCACCGCAATAAAAAAATAAAAAAAACAGTCAGTTTACACAAGTGTGCCATCCACTTATCATGTAATCTTTATGATAGGCCTATTGTTTGTCACAGCAGGTGATGAACAATTCTTCTGAACCATTCATCGATTACGTAATCATGCTATAGTTAATGACCAGAGGATATGGGACCTCACTTACTATGGCAAACTGCGAATTCCGAGATAGTATTTGTAGCTGATTTTGACATGTCGGCTGCTAGTTTGAAGTCTACAAAACACACTTGGTTTCATGTTAATTAAAGTCTTTGTGAGTAAAACAAATACAGTACATTAGTAAGAAAGAATATTTAAATGCAGTTAGCAGTGGCACATCAAAGGTTCTTACCATAAAGATTTAGTATGAAATGGTGATATTTTCGAGTCTACGGGCAAAATTCTGCAAGTCGGTCTTGGTCACTCGATTAAAAAGTCTTGCTCCGGCGATTCTTGCCACCACTTAATAGCACTTAGCTGTTAAAGTGGGGCTTACAAGATTCTCTATATTTTGTCAATTTTCAGGAAATATTTTAATTCAATTTAAAAAAAATTTCCACTTCTCTCCTAAAAACATGTCTATGTTTGAGGTCATTCAGTAAGTGCTGGAATGGGGTAGTTTGAAGCATTGTTTAAAGTTCCTCTGAAATCAAAGTAAATACATGTAATTTATTCATTTGATATGGATAAAAAAAATATATTGTACTGTAACATATTTAAGTTTTTTATTTCCCCCTACACAAGGTTTATATTAATTAAATAAATAAATCTTTAATTCTTAGATATTATGTCCTGAGTGAATGTGTGTGTGACAGTTTGAATATAACACATTATATACTTAGGTACCTATTTTATCAGGAAAAAAACAAAAACAGATAAAAATATCTGAAACAAATAGGAGCCACTGGCACTAAATTTGACCCCATCTTCTTTAATTTGGCTCCAATTTTTTTTCAGGTGGGGTGAACCCTGAAAAGTGAAATAAAGAAAATGTGTTGTTACTTTTCCCAATTTCTCTGAAATTGTAATTAAAAAAAATTGTGATATCTAAAGTCCGGGGCTACCATTCTTTGCTAGGAGCTACTAGATTTTTCAAGCAGGTATTCCCCTGGGCTACCAACAGAAAATGGTTAATGGCAAGGCCTGTTTTACCATTTGAAGATCACTGCTTTCTCTTAGCAGTTTCTCTATAGGCATTACTTATCATTAAAATAGTTTTAGTCTTGGAAATTACATTATCATTACACAAAATTTGATGGCTGTTTATGCTCAAGACTCATTTTTGTACCAGTCAGCAGATTATTTATCGCTTGTTAATATTTCGGACGTCAGAAATCAAAATGACGCCATGAACGATGTAGCAAATGTTTCCGCATTGCGTATACATATACTGAAATGCGTACAGTAAAAATTGTACATTTGAGACGCTATAATATGAGACCATTTTCATCAAAACGATCAAATTTTGAGCCAGGAAGACAACAATGACATCACTGTGAAAAACATTTATTCCACGAGAGGTCTACAGATCTAATTTTTGCACATAAAATTGACAATATATCGACTTACATCATAGTGCAGTTTCATAAATCTGCCATCTAAAATAAACTTTTTGAAAACCCCTCATATTTTCTGTTATGTTAATGCTATATAATCATAGGAAATAAAGGAGGTGAATAAGGTCAGAATAAGTTTGACAACCTTTGAAATCATAAATATATAATTACTGTCTACAGGATTGAGCATAGCCCTAGGCTACAAAATTGTATTCCGATTTTTTGCGATACATGTACAGCCGCTTTTGTGTCACGATAAGCATCGATACTTACTGGCTTTTACTAGAACTTATTTCCTTTCTTTGTTCAACTTAAAAATTTACCCAAATATTGCTTTTTGCAGTTTTATTTGGAATAAATTCATATTCCTCCATATGTCATTTTGAAACAAGGGAGGGTACACTAATTGCACTTGAAAAGTACAGAAAATCCTCTGAACATTTTCAGAAAAGTTAAAACATGAAGTATGTTCATATGATAATTATTCTTCTATGAGTAAAAATCAATGAAATCTCCTTTGACCTTTTGGTAATGGAAAAACAGGTATAGCGGATTCTAACCAGTGCGGTCTTTTTGAGCCGCAGTTAATTACCTGGTGCACCAGTGAATTGTTGCATCTGTTACTGTCTTTGTCTTATTAAATGATTAATTTTGGCTTTGTTGGAGGTTTTATGTGCCTAAATGATCCC
Organism: Solen grandis; assembly: GCA_021229015.1. Taxonomy (NCBI): domain Eukaryota; kingdom Metazoa; phylum Mollusca; class Bivalvia; order Adapedonta; family Solenidae; genus Solen; species Solen grandis. The sequence goes on along the minus strand of CM037786.1, from coordinate 64,306,058 downwards.
ATCATCATAAAACCATAATATTACAGATTTTTCTTATGAGAGCTTAACTTTAATGATTATGATCACCAAAACATTGGTTCTTCAAAACAGCCAAATAAAGACCCTGTTAATAATAAGACATACATGTATGTAGTTTAGTTTTCCTATCAATAACTTATTATTTTTTTTAAGTAATGCTTAAGGTAATCCATCCATCATTAAATTATAATCATGGTCCTTCAAATGCTTAAAAAGACTTAAGTGCAGATGCAAGCATCCATTGACTTGGAGTTATAGGCTCTTTTGCTCAAAGTCTATTTAAAGTCTGTATACCGGTATATGTAATTTTGTATGAAATTTTGTTTTATCATTTATGTTACATGCGTCCCTCTCAGTCCCTTAAAGGCTTTACAGTTATTAATCTCTGCCTACAGATAGTTATTATACAAGTGGCCCAAGTCATAGACTAGCCACAGAAATCTAACTTTAGGATTTCTTTTTAACCCTTTCCCTCATAGACGAAACCATGAAAAGACCTATGCGAACAACATAAAACCAGATCAGCCTGCGAGTAACTCGCAGGCTGATCAGGTTTTATGCTGTTTGCTGCTCCTCGGTGGTCTGGAAATGAGGACTTTATAATTAAATTTGGTAAGGTTTAACTGTGGTTTTCTGCAGATCAGGCTTTATGTGGTACCTATTGAGTGTGTCAAAATGAGTCTATATGAGGGAAAGGGTTAAGAAACTATCGCTCCTTAGTCTAGTGCTACAATACTGATGATCATTGGGGGATGTTAACCATTTGAGGAAGTCAGCAGGGTAAGGGTTAACCCAAACCTGCTTAATTTCTCAAATGGACTTAGCCAGCATCTTTTTTGGAACTGTCCATTATCAATTTTAGGGATAACAAGATGAAAACTTGTAGTTGGTCAGCCAACAGTAAAGAGCCAGGCCAGCCTGCAGCGGATACTCTCCATATAGAGAGTTTTTTTAAATTTTGGGGGTACATGGCCAAATTTGGTGGTAAATAAAAAAAAAACTCAACAGGGGGTAAATGGGTATGCTGCAACGATTACTTGTGAACACTCTAGAGGCTACATTTTTGGCCCAATCAGACTTCATGAAACTTAGTCAGAATGGTTGTCTCCTTGACATCTCGGATAAGCTTGAAATTGGGTTAGGTGGGGTCACTAGATCAATTCTTAGAAAATCTCGTAAAAACCTTGTGTATACATGTACTACATAAACTTGGTCATAATGTTTAAATAAAGCATCATTTTATTAAGAATTTAATTTTTATCAAGTTTGGAAAAAAAACCTTTGGTTAATAGGATTTTTTTTTTTTTTTTAATACGTGAATGTAAAGAAATTTTCAGAAGGGTAGACACGTATGAAAGGTCAGGCCCAATAATTTAGTAAGAGTAAAAGCCCTAGCTAGCTAGCTGTCATGTAACTATATATAAACTAAATTACAAAATAATTCTTGAGCACAACTATGTAAAATTTCATTGGATTGTGAACAAGCAATAGGATAATGGTGAACACCCACTAGTGGTAGTATTAAGAGGATTAGAGCTAGATCTGTCTGCCTTAATTGGATGTGGGATTTGTTCACCAAGCTGTCTAAAATACAATTTAAAGTTAACAGGTGTTTGTGACCAACAGGATATAAAATAATAAGGTCTAATCCAGTATACAGACAGAAGGGGGAGAGTCTGAGATGTCTCCAATTGTTCAGTTTCCTATTTAATCTCTGTCTTAACTTTGGATTGAACTTTTTAAGTTCCACATGTTGATATGGTTACATAATTTATTATTCGCAGGATCAGCTTGGGAGTCAGTAACTTGCAGGCTGATCTTGTTTTTGTGTCACCTGCTGTAATGTGAGGTAGCACATATATATAGGGATCATTCTCTGTCATCTGTGTGTCTGTCTGTCACACTTTTTCTGCCATGTTTCTATTAGCCGGTGATAAATATATATAGGAGCTGTCTGATCTGGGTCTGCTCTGTTTGCCAATGTGTCAAAATGAGTCTATATGAAGTAAAGGGTTGATTATGTTAGTTTGTTTATTGGGTTTAACGTCTCGCCAACAGTATTTCAGTCATTTGGAGACAATGTCTACTTGAGACAGATATAGTGCTGCCACACTGCAGTATCATGCGGTAGACATGTGACATGACACCACATCCAGTCACATTATCCTGACACAGGACCAACCAGTCCTGAAGCTACCCTTATATGCGGAGCGCCAAGCAAGGTAGCTATAACAGTATATAAAGCATACTATAATAACGCATTTTTAGCTCACCTGAGCACTTGTGCTCGGGTGAGCTTTTGTGATCGCCTTTTGTCCGTCGTGCGTCGTGCGTCGTCAGTCGTCCGTCGTCAACAATTGCTTGTGAACACTCTAGAGGCCACAGTTTTGACCCAATCTTCATGAAACTTGGTCAGGATGTTTGTCTACATGATATCTCGGATGAGTTCGAAATTGGGTCATGTGGGGTCAAAAACTAGGTCACCGGGTCAAATTTTAGAAAAACCTTGTGAACACTCTAGAGGCCACAGTTTTGGCCCAATCTTCATGAAACTTGGTCAGGATGTTTGTCTACATAATATCTCGGATGAGTTCGAAATTGGGTCATGTGGGGTCAAAAACTAGGTCACCGGGTCAAATTTTAGAAAAACCTTGTGAACACTCTAGAGGCCACAGTTTTGGCCCAATCTTCATGAAACTTGGTCAGGATGTTTGTCTACATTCTCGGATGAGTTCGAAATTGGGTCATGTGGGGTCAAAATCTAGGTCACCAGGTCAAATCTTAGAAAAACCTTGTGAACACTCTAGAGGCCACAGTTTTGGCCCAATCTTCATGAAACTTGGTCAGGATGTTTGTCTACATAATATCTCGAATGGGTTCGAAATTGGGTCATGTGGGGTCAAAAACTAGGTCACCAGGTCAAATCTTAGAAAAACCTTGTGAACACTCTAGAGGCCACAGTTTTGGCTTAATCTTCATGAAACTTGGTCAGAATGTTTGTCTACATGATATCTCAGATGGGTTTGAAAATGGGTCATGTGGGGTCAAAATCTAGGTCACCAGGTCAAATCTTAGAAAAAAACCTTGTGAACACTCTAGAGGCCACAGTTTTGGCCCAATCTTCATGAAACTTGGTCAGGATGTTTGTCTACATGATATCTCAGATGAGTTCAAAATTGGGTCATGTGGGGTCAAAAACTAGGTCACCAGGTAAATTCAGGTAGGATCAAAATGTAGGCCACTTAGTCAAATGTTAGAAAAACACTTTAGATGTGTTTGTCATTTTGCCTAACACAGCCATCTTAATCAGGTGAGCGACACAGGGCCATCTTGGCCCTCTTGTTTATGACTGGTATGTTTTGGCCGGGGATTGAACCCATGACCTCCTGCACGGAGGCGGACGCTCTAAACACTCGGTCACTGGGTTGGTGTTAATTAATTAAACAGGGTTTTACAGTAGACATTGTAAACTTGTCCTCTGACAAAGCTTAAATTTTTAAGGACTTAAAAATTCTTGAAAGATTGTATATTTATAGTAAGCTCTGTGTCAATGCAATGAATTGATTTCCTTATGTATTTTATCCTTTTTAGCATGCAAACTAACAATTTTCTCCCTGAGTTGACTGAGTTGTTTATAACAGGTGTGATTAGGTGTTTGCCTGACACCATGATTTTAAATGATAAAGGTAGAGAGAAGCAGTGAGTGTCTTACCTGTAGATAATCGTAAGGTGGCAATCAATGGTAACGCTGCCACCTGGAAGGCCCTGGATTAGAGCATGTTTACCGACAGTGTAGAATCTTTGTGTTGTGTACACCAATATATATACAACATGTATACATGTACTACAGAGTTGAGATAATAAAGTCTTGTATTTGTCACTCATGTATGGACACATTGATTTCTGCTGAGAACACAATTGTACCAATACATTGTTCAATCAGGGTTAGACAGAGGAAGGGAAAACTTTATTTTTTTTTATATTATCTGGCTAAAATTGTTTAAAAAAATTGTGTGATTGATTGGGTGATTACGGATATTGCCTGACAGGAAGGAGTAATTAAACACAAGCAGACAGGTACTTTTTGTGTAGATCTATATTAGATATAGGGGCATGTTTGTTTAATAGTGTCATGTAAATGTAAAAAAAAAAACAGGACATGCTTTTTCTAATCCTATGAATATATGTCACTTGTGATAGTTTTTCACTTTGCCAAACTGAAAATATATTGCAAAACGACAGAAATTGTTCTTAAGGACTTAATGCACTTCCTGATATTGCTTGAAGCTTTGTGTGTTGCTTAATTCTCTTGAGGCAATTACTGTATTGTTGAACATAATGGTAATTTATTGACAATTAAGTAGGCTACACAGCTAGGCTACAGTATTATTGCTGGCTTCTCACTAAATCATAATTTGAAATCCTTGCTTGTGTTAACATTTCAAATTGAGATTTTCCTTGACTAAAGAATCTAAATATCCTTCTGTATTACTCAGTATTCATATTTTGAAAAAAAAATCAGATACCATGTTCTGAAAGAATATCAATTTAGCATGTTTTGCTTGCACAATTTTATTCCCTGTATATGTTTATATATATAATTATAAATAGTGGAGTTTTACTGTTATAAGCCTTCAAAAATTTGAGTTGAAGAAAATTCCAGTTTGAAAAATTTGGTGAAGCATAGGCTTGGAGTACTTTCAGTATGCCAAACCAGTTCTGGAGTTGTCTTTGGGCCATATCCCATGAAGTTCATGTGCACCTTGCTATACATAGGTATACATGAACAAGTCTCCAAATGACTGAAATACTGTTGGTGGGATGTTAATGTTTATGACACTGATACAGTTTCAAATTTTTGTCAAGATTTTCAAATATTTAAATAATTTAAATTTATTTTTATTAAAAATTAATGATCTGGGAATATCAATAAATTTAATTATTTAGTAATTGATGATATCTTTAA
>CM037786.1:64250974-64300974 GCA_021229015.1 Solen grandis | reverse complement strand
ATACAAAACTGTTTTAAATGAAAGAATACACACATAACAATATTTCTATCACTAAAAGTAATCCATTTGAGTATAGAAAAATGCATAAAATGAGAAAAAGCAGGTAGGAGATATCAAATTTTGGAGTATTTTTTGTACTTTGACCCTGAAATGACCTTGACCTTGAATTTGCTATTGTTGGATATGAATTTGATGTACATTATGGAAGGAGTAATAATCATGCAAATAATTTGAACTACCTCTGTAAATAAATCTGTAACAAACAGATAAAATAATTTCTCTGAACTTGCAATTTATGGCGGCCATCTTGGACGCCATCTTGGATTTCCGAGTCCGCACCAGGCATTGGCAATTTATGCCGGCAGTTTCAATAGTACGACATTGGCAAACATTTTGGTATATAACATTGCTTGTTCTACTTTTATGGCCACCCCAACTCCCAAAACCCACTGATTGTCACCCCACTAATAAATTTAGATATAGTTATCATGCTAAAACACTGTGATATTGAATATTAGTATTTTTTTTTAAATGCAAAATAATTATATATATATATATATATATATATATATATATATATATATATATAAACTGCGATAAATTAATCTTAACTTTTACTGTTTGTCATTTATAGAGTATTATGCATTATATATACTCATGTACATGTTTGTATTGACTTTCTAGTGTATATATAAAATGTGCATGTATATGTCAAAATAAAGAAATGGAAAAAAAAATCTGAATTTGTTTTGAGGCCACTAGCACTAAATTTGGCCAAAACTCATTTAATTTGGCTCCAATTTTTCTCATTTGACGAATGTATTGGCGCAAGTTTTTTTTTTTCAGCCAGGGTGAACCCTGCAAAAACCACTAATATTGATCACCGGTATATCAAACATGATACCTTTTAGTATTTATAGGGGATTTATGCAGTTAAATTGTTACATTCATTTATTTCTTTTAAAAGCAATCACAAAACTGTATGCAATGGTGGAAATACAATCTGAAGTGTATCTGTACAAACATTACATGCTGAATTTAATAAGTTTTTCCAATCAAATTTCATTAAACACATTCAAATTGGCAAATTTGTGATCCAGTATATTTCTGTAAAGCCAAATTGACAAGATGTGACAGGCCCTTAAAATAATAAATTAACATACTGAGTTTTGAAAATATATAAGAAATAAATGAGTATCAGTTGCTGAATTACTCACTTATTTTTATGGATGAACTCTGAATCATAATTGAAAGTGATGGGTAATACTCAATTGAAAAAAATAAAATACAGGTATATTTTTACCTTTGAGGCTGTATGGTAAATTTACTATTCATTAGTTATTTAGTTGTTGTAGTTGTATTGGGGTTTACCGTCGCTGTGATAGTGTGACGTCCAGCCAGTTACAGGTGGAGGAAGACCCCATGTACACAGAGGTACCCGGGTAGAACCACCGACCTACTGCAAGCCAGCTGGAAGGCTTCCTCACATGATGGTTATTTAGTACTTCTTTCAAACATTCAAACATTCTTTTATACAGTTGTCAAATGACAGGATGTATAATGGTATGGCACTGTCCATCTGTCCAGACATTGCATTTCCGTGCATTCCCTAGTCAAAGTGAAAGGCAGTCCATAGGCTGTTTTTTAACCTTCACAGTTAATTTTATATGGCAGTTCTTACCCAGTCTTTAAGCAGTTATTATTGCAGATCTTGAAAACAAATGCAGTTTTCTTAACCTTCCCAGTTTTTTGCAGTTCCTTAGCTGTTATTTTGGAGACTTTTGTAATCAGACTGCTAATATGCAAATGAGGCTGCTAAGAAAAACTGCTTATAAACTGCCTGATAACTGTTAAGCAAAAACCTACAAAGGTATCAGACATCCCTATACCTGTTCTAATCACATGAAAAGCAAGAATGGTCATACATTCATAACAAATTCCAACAGCAAGCAAACACTGGTTAATTAAGAACATCATAGTGAATTGAACAGTTTATATGTAGCTAAATTATTGGAAAAAGCATGTTCAGAAAATAAGGAAAGATTTCTTATGGGTGACTTTATTTTTTTAATTTTTTTTCATGATAAAAAGAATGACAGTACATGGAACAGTGTATTTAGTACTTATATTCTTCATCAGTAAATGTACAAACCAGAGTTACATCATCAACATCTGCTATCATAGATCATATTCATACAAACGGTTGATATACAGAATATATTATATAGAGAGACATACAGGTTCCAGAATTGTCGTTAAGGGATCATTACCCTCCGTGTGTTTTTTTCCCACACATTCATGCAAAAGTCTTTTTTTAAACAAATTACAGTGACCCACATTGATATTGATTCCCTGTGCTTAAGAGCAGTGTTCTATTTCATCCATTATTAATATGTTTTTTTTTTGTTGTTTTTTTTTGTAACACACAACAGCTTATGTCCAGAATCCTGAACACTATCCACAATAACATCTCCTCTTTCTCCTTCTATAGTCTTAAAAACACTTGTTCTGTCTTTTAAACTTATCATGCCACCTGTTGGAAGCCTTGAATTCACTAAGTCCAGGTTTCCAAAGCAATTTTCCTTGCCTTCACCTGGATCAGTGGTCCATATGATCCATTGCACCATGGGTCAAAGATCAGTATCCACTTCACAATTAGAATGTCCAAGTCATTGTTGACATTCCTGAACATGCGCTGATGTTAAGCATTTACACTAGAATTCTGCTCATATTCTGCAAGGACTTCAGCTTTTCTCTTTTCTCCTCCCACATGACTGAAACTAAAAAAAAATAAAAAAAATAAAGTAAAGTGATGTAAAAGTAAAATAACTTAGTAACTAAGAAACGCAAAGCCTATAGTCTGCCTTTGTATTTAAATATTCTAGTGTTTACTCAGATTTGATCATTTGTGTGATCCTTATTCTCATTCATACCGGTACTAATAATACAGATGAAGTTCTGATTGTGCATGCAAATTTCCATCTTGCAATATCAGTAAATAACAAGGAATTCAGTTTGGCCACAATCAAACTTAACTCATTTGCAATAGACGTATGACAGCAATAATTTGTAGACTTACTATGTCTATTTGAGACCGATATAGTGCTGTCAGAGATATGAATACCTAGCTCTGTGGTGCTGTCACCCTGCAGCATCATGCCATAGATAGGTGGCATGACACCACTTCCAACCAAGTTGCATTATCCCTGACACCACGTCTGGGACCTATCCTAATATGCTGAGCACCAAGCAAGGGAGATCAATAGAGTATGTGCCATTTTTACAACTCAAGTACGTCGCTGCTAGGGACAGGAACACAAGGCTTCCAGTTCCCGAGTCAGACACCCTTTACACTTGATAAAGATAAAGGCAGCAGCATTGGGGATTTCCAAGTTGTTCTTGATATGCGAACTTTTTTCAAGGATTTTACAGTTATAACTTATATTTGTCTGTAGCATTATAAAGACTGCATTCAAACTGCATGCATAATACTTAGAACTTTTTTTCTCAAAAAAATGTATTCATTTCTACGAGTATATATCTACCTGTTGTAAATCACCATGATCCAAGTCTCACTGTTAACAAAGTGGACCAGGGAAGGCATCAGCTTTGTTGAAAACATGGTAGGACATGTTGCAACACCAAGGCTGTTTCAGCTGATATAAAAACAAAAAATGTGTGTTAATTCAATCAGATTTCGAGCATTTCATTACAGCCATGACAATGGACATAATACAGCTGAATTTTATGCAACATTCAATGTTAAAAATTCCAAGTCATAGCCAGCAGTTGGTCATGAACAAATAGTATATGCAAAGATTTTTCACCAGAGCCATTTTTTGCACATAAAGTACACAAATGTTTATTTTTGGAAGCAAATAAAAGGAATGAGATTCAACTAAACATTGTAGAAATTCTATTATACCAATTGATAGACATCGACGGGCAGAACATAAACTCTTCGCCATTTGCACACGAAGAAATTCACTAAAATTCTTTATGGATAAATGGAAAGTAATTTCATTACAAATATAATTGAAGCTCATAACTATATTGAATATTCTTACCTTTATCATAAAATGGGTGTCATCTGCGAAAATTAAGCGAATCAATGACGTTATCACCTTTTGTTTGCACTGTTTGTCGTTCTTTTTAAAGCCTGTCTCACACAGAACACACGGCTTATACGGTTGGCCACCCGTGTAAACCGTACATACAACCGAACCAACCGTGGCCTTATCCGAGTTACACTCGGGCCATTCGAGTGTATCCGTGAAAGCCGTGTATGATTTTTAAAACTTTTAAAAAACTGGCACGGGTGCCATGTCTGTGTATGATCGTATTAGCGATCGTACAAGACCGTGAGAGACCGTACGAGACCGTATATACAACCGCACATGAAGTCCACTCCACGAGTGAGCTCAACCGTGTCAATAATTATATCGTATATAAATCGTATGGAATCGTGTGAAACCGTTCCAAAGTCCTACATCCAACACCCTGATTAACACTCGAATGTCACACGATCACCGTACAATTCACACGAGTGTACACACGGTTTTATACGATCGCCATACGACCAATACGGTTCAAGTACGAATTATACATGGTCAAGTACAACCAGACACGGTCTCTACGTCTGTACAAAGCTCGTGTATGATCATACAGCACTCGAACACAACAGAAAACACAACTACCTGCTGCCACTTTGAAACAACAGAGTACTTGCTACATAATGCCTCCAAAGAAGAAGAAGGTCCCCAAAAGAATCCCCACCATGGAAGATTCTCCCTGCGAGAATACAAAAAGGGCCACAAAGGCCCTCACGCCTTCTGGCCAAAATAATCTCAATGTCTATCAGTCTTATCATGATTTCTAATTCCCTTATTCTGTCATCTGCCATTTTTATAACTTCTCTGTTGAAAGTTCGAAAATTTATGAAGCCAAGCCATCAAAACGAGTCAATTTATATCAAAACATACACGAATGTGTGATAATTCGAGCATAACTCGAACAAAAGTCGGTGGGACCGTATGTAAACCCTGTAAATATCCAGTTAATCGAGTAAAAGTCGTGTTTAATCGTACTAGGCCGTAACAGACATACTAGACCGTACTTGGAACTGTACAACAATCGTATGAAAATCGTTTGCAAATCGTGACAAACCTTACTTGACCGAGTATATCCATGCTTTGTTCGTACATACTCGTGCTACATTCGAGTCTAAATCGTACTTACTCATCCCCAGGCACGGTTGGAGCTCAATACTCGTACCAGTCAACCCGTGTATAACCGAGTATACCATATTGGAACCGTGTGCCCAACCGTGTTCTGTGTGAGACAGGCTTAAAATGGCGGATTAATGCAACGCGTTATTTTCGGTTTTTCAAATTTAAATGAGGGAAAGTTAAAATCAGTTACAAAACATAATTTGGGGTTCGAAATAAGTTTATCAAGTGGGTTTTCCAAAATAAAATATAAAATATCAGTAAAAATTATTGAACTACGTAGAAATTAAAGTAAACTTTTCGGCACTACATTTCCTTGTAGGATTGTACTACAACCTTCACCAGCTTCTGAACTTTTGTTTGGGGATTATTCAACTTCAAGATTATAAATTATCATGTTTTCTTAGTTTAAAAAAAATTTTTTTTTTAATACTCAATGAGCTTTAAGCTTTCAATTTAATCCTATTTTGTATCACATATTTATGAATGTTAAAGAATTATTCTAGCTGTAATAAAATATTATTAATAAATATGATTAATCAGTATCAAGTATACTTACATGTGCAAAATCGTGGGCACGTTTGGGTCAGACAAATTAATTATTACAGAGTTATGGCCCTTTTAATATTTGACAAAATCTTCTCTGCACTTAAATTCATCTCAAAAACTCATGGCTTGCATTAATCAAACTTCACAATATTGATCAGTATCAGATGTTCCACGTTTATGATTTCCTGATTAATTAAGTAAGGATTATCAAGCAGTTCTGCAATAAACCATGCAAGCAACTTCATTCTTTTTGTTCTTTTTTTCTTTTGTCATAGAGCACTTACTTGCAGTGTACATTTAACAGGTAGTAAAGTTAATTGCTGTAACTGTAAAAAAATTTTTTGTTTTATGCCGATCGAATCATTACATAATGTCCATAAAATATTTTTTCTTTGAAAGCTCATTTTCACCATTTCATTTCGCTACAGGATATATATTCTTAGGAAGAGTGATTTTATATACTGCTATGAAAACTGCTAAGGCAATGGACTTATTAATTTAAAAATGTAAAGACATTGTGGACTGTTAAGACGAAGGTAACTGCTGTTGAGAACTGCTATAGATATCCAGAAAATCAGACTGGACTGCTAAGGTTAAAGATTAAGCAGTTCATAAACAGTTTTGTTTTGCTTTAAGCAGTTAATGAAAACGTGTTTAAAATGGGACTGCTAAGAACTGCTTAAAAACGGCCAAAAAATTAGAAAACTGCTTATGTACTGCTAATGAAATGCCTAAATAGGCAGTTTAGTTTGACTAGGCTTCATGATTGTATTGAATTAAAATTTGGTATGCAAGTACATAATATCAAAATACAGATCACATTTGAATTTGGTTACAATCCACTGATTATTTTTAGAGTTATGTGCCATTCATAGGCAAATTTTCTGTAAAATGACAGTTTCCGCACAATGACTTTTGAAAGTTTTCATGTATTGAATTCATATTTAGAATGCAAGTGTATAATATCAAAGTACAGGTCAAGTTTGATTTACTGATATATGATACGGCATAAAAAAGTCTTGTTTCTGGTTACAGGCAGGGGAAAAAAATGGGTCGGTTGGTCAGCTTTTTTTTTTTTTTAAATTAATGTGGAAAATTAACATGTACATGCCAATTAACTTTTACTTATTTTCAATTTCAGACAGCTTTTAGCCTTTACAGAAAAAAAAATCTTTCTAGTTTGTACTAAAACATCAGTCCATTCAGCTCAAATGAGAACTCAGTTGCTGGTACATGTATATCACTCTACACAGTATATATACTGGGTGCAGATGAATAATCAATAAAAATGGCTGAGTCAGTCAACACCAACGGCAGGGAATCATGTGACTTTTGTGGTAATGCATACTGACAATATGGTGGACTAAAACTTTCAATTTAGACCCATTTTTCAGGTAAATTTATATCATTCATACTTACATAATAAATTATAAGACCTGCCGCTGCCAACCCGGAAGGAATACTGTGACCGTCTATACCTTATTTTGAATCTATATGCAAGCACTTGTGCTCAGGATGAGCTTGTGTGACCGCCTTTTGTCCGTCATCAACAATTGCTTGTGAACACTCTACAGGCCACAGTTTTTGGTTCAATCTTCATGAAAATTAGTCAGGATGTTTGTCTACATGATATCTCAGACAAGTTCGAAATTGGGTCATGTGGGGTCAAAAACTAGGCCACCAGGTCAAATCTTAGAAAATTAAAAAAAAACTTGTGAACACTCTACAGGCCAAAGTTTCCCATGTTTGTCTACATGATATCTCTGATGAGTTAAAAATTAAGTCACATGGGGTCAAAAACTAGGTCACCAGGTCAAATCTTAGAAAAGCCTTGCAAACATTCTAGAGGCCACAGTTTTAGTCCAATCTCCATAAAATTTGGTAAGGATGTTTGTCTACATGATATCTTGGATGATCTTAGTAAAATCTGAGGACTACTCTAGAAGCCACATTTTTGGCCTAATTACCTTCATGTAACTTGGTCAGAATGTTTGTTTACATCAAACTTGGATGAGTTCAAAACTGGGTCACATAGGGTCAAAAAGAGGGTCACCAGGGCAAATTTTAGAAAAACCTTGTGAACACCCTAGAGGCTACATCTTTGTCCCAGTCTTCATTAAACTTGATAAGAATGATGATTGCATGAAATCCTAGATGAGTGCAAATTTAGGTAGGATCAAAAACTAGGTCACTTAGTCAAATGTTAGAAAAACATTGCAAAACACTTAAGATGCAACTTTTTTCGTAATCATGCCTAACACAGCAATCTTACTCAGGTGAGCGACATAGGGCCATCTTGGCCCTCTTGTTTTATTTCTTTTTTCATTTTTTTGTCTCTTTGTCTCTGCCTCAAAAAAAAAAAAAATGGGTCGGGGGGTAAAATAATTGGTCTGTCTGGTAATCAGAAACAAACCCTTTTTTCCTTACACCTAAAGTTAATTGATAATTGCATTTATCTTCTATTGCTAATAAAAGAATAGATTATTATTGGTATCAAAACTAGTTATATTTTTTTATCTCCACATTTACGAAAGATTATCATCCATGACATTTGTAACAGCTACAAAACTGCTTCCGCTTATTCAGTAAACAGTACTTTATACTATGATACTGTCATTTTGGTCATACTGCCTTTTGGATATGATATTTTGCCCCGCTTAAGTTGATTTGGATACATGGTTTAAAAATAAATATTTTATATACTAAAAAGTGATAAGAGATGAAATGTTCAAACTACACTTTTCTAGTTACAAGTTGACCAAATTTAAACTCATTATTCAAGTCATATTTCTAAAAAAAATCAAATCTTTTTTTCACAGGTGATGAAAAAAACCATGCCCTTCTTCAAGCCTATAGTCTATTGCGAAACATTGCTGAGAGCAAACCAGCTGTTGATACGCCAGATGCCTTCAGTCCAGATTTGTATATCCTCTGTGCTGAACTAGCATTTCAGGCAAGTGCCCTAACCTGTAAACTAAGCATGAGGGAGGGATATGGGGTAAACTACCTTTTCAAATTTAAAAGAAAGTGCATACAATAAAACATTTATTGGTTAAAAGTGAAATGGAAATCAACTAATTATGAGCATACAGTACAGCTGTATTGCACAACAATCTACCATTTGACCATTCTTGTCATTTATATGAGCTCTTGCATTTTCGATTGTAGGGGGAATTTTGCTTGAAAATGGGGAAAAAAATTATACGTTTTGGCTTGGGGAATGGTGCCCAATAACGGCACTAAAAATGGAGATAGAGAGCCCTGCTTGTTTATATACATAAAACCATGATGAGTAGATATATTCAACCTGTTTATGGCGAGGAATTGTCAAGTTCTTACAGTACGTGTCATGTGCCCTTGTTGGAGATATTATTTGATTTCTGTGGTGACTCTGTTTTGACTTAAATCACCTTTTCAAGTTGTGATGATGCATTACAAAATCACTGTAAAACATTGTTGTTAACTTTACTCATTATATATTCTTTTTATCATAATTTGGAAAATATGATTAATCATCATAATAGAAAGTGCATAGATTTTCATAACTTTAAATAAAATTGTATAAATTTGTTTCGAGATTTGTGTTCTGCAACTGTGTTCTAAATTTCATTATTATATCTTGTGCTTTACAAAGCAGTAACTGGGAAATATTTTTTTTTTCAACGTGATATTTGTTAGGGTTTTCTAATTTTCATATATAATCTGTGTGATGTATATAATTTTAAAGTGACTTCTATGAACACTTTATGTGACATTTTCTGTTTATATGTGACTGGCACAGGTATCCCTCTTTTCCCCAGTCACTGACAAAGTTGTGTCCTGTCCTATCCAGTTGCATCACACTTCACAGTACCTGGAAAATTCAATATTTTCACTTTGTTGTGTCAAGGGGCTAATAAGGTGATAGCTCTTGTGTATTCTTTACTCATTTGTAGAATGGATTACTGGACATTACACGAGAATGCCTGAAGATGTATTTCATGAAGCCACCGCCTGCCAACCAGTTCCTCTGCCGAGCGTACCTGTGCCAAGCCCAGCTCCTAGCTCCATCTCTTACAGTGCCAGAGCAGCTGGAAAAGGCTGTTGTGTATCTTCTCAAGGCCATTTCTTTTGCCAAACAGAACACAAGGTATAATATCCTCTCTCACTATTTATAATTTTGATGAGAAAAATGTTTGTGACCTAATTTTAGTAAACACTTTGCTTCAATTTAATAATATCTAAGAATTTGCTATATTGCAACACTTTTGTTTTTTAAGTCTGCGATAAAGACTTAATGAAGTTTTGCCACACACAGCTAAATCCTGTGGTTCTTGTTCAAGTTTTCTTAGAAGAGATTTCTGGCTTTATAATCTTTATGTCCTCTCTTCATGTTGTTGTGCACTCTGCATCTTATGTTTCCTTTGTTGACCTTTGAAGGCCCATTACACTTATGTCAACGCCATTAAGATTATGTGGTCTTAACCTTTAACATTTTTCATTCTCTAATGATGTAAGATCTTGTTAGTTTATGAATTGACCTGTAAAATGTTATTTCAGGAATGATTATGAGATGAGATTTTGAGATATTTGCTCTATTTCTTTTTCCGTTAATCTCACTGAGATCTTTTAAAGTAGGAGAAATGGCAAAAATGCCATAAGTAATATATAAACATATGAAATTAATTTCACATAAGTGGGTGCTATATAGAATCACGCTTGTCATTCCCATAATGTCACGTCCCATCATGCCCCGTCCTACACTCTCATAACATGAAGACAAGGTGGGATGCAGGTCATTAATAATCTTAAGTGATATTTCTATTTCTCATGAATTTTCAGATTGTATGATCCCTGTTATTCTGTCTACAACTTAAAAAATACATTGTAGATGTAATTATTATTTCAACCAATCTATGGGGCAGTCATATACTAAGCTTAATATTTATATGTATATGATTAAGATGTGTTTTTCAAGTAGTGAGATATTCACTTCTGTTAAATCTCGTTTGTATTATGATATTTCATTTCAAATCTTGAGAACTATTATAATATCAATTTTAGATACCATTTCCTAGTGTACAATGCATCTGTGATATACTGGCAGTTCAGTCGTCCTTTTCTGAAGCATAATTTCCGACAGTTCTTGGCCAGAAGCTTGCACTCTGTGGTGAAAGCTCTTGATGATATTGATGACAAGGACTATGACTGGAGGGCACAACTGATGATGTAAGTCATTAATAGATGATTTCATTCCATATATTGACAAAAACTATACAAATACACAAGGGATCACTGAATACTCATATCATCTGACTATAGAAATGCTTGTGTAAACATTAATATGCACCATTAGTTTAAAAAAGCATCTAAAAGTGAAAAATAAGGAAAACTGACAGAATGGAAAAATGCACAAAATCTTGTCCTGTGGAGGGATGCAAAAATCTGTCAACTGAGTGGGGAATGTTCACTTTCAAAGACAAGAGAGGTCTTGGTAGCTTCATACTCTATTGTAAACATCAGTATTAGATTGGTCAGGTCAGTCAGCTGAAAAAGTTACTTATGATATTAAAATAAAATTTGAAAAGGTCTTAAATGAGAAATACTATAACATACAAATGCATACAGTGGTCACGTGATTCCTCAGTGTGCAGTTCATTGAAAACTGGCGATGACTCAAGCTACAAGCCCGGTCCCTTGATTTAGACCTTCTTATTCTATATTAATTTATGGGCGATTCTTCAAACATGCAACTTTGGATTCCCGAGCTCCATCCTTGTTCCCTAGATAGTATATCCTATATAATTTCTATGCAATTCCTCGAAGTGGATATCAAAACTTGTCTTTATCTCCTTGACAACAATACTTCAGCTCTATTACTACTTGTCCCTGTAATTAACACCTTGGTTGAGATAGTTTTGTATTTGTTTTCACACATCGTCAAACCTCCAGAGAGTACATAGGTGAATCATTATATCAACATGGACATGTAAAATGTATTTTTAGCTCACCTGAGCCAGAGGCTCAAGGTGAGCTATTGTGACCGGTCTTCGTCCGTCGTCCGTCGTCCGTCAACATTTTGCTTCAAACGACATCTCCTCCTTAACCGCTTGGTCAATTTTGATAAAACTTTACAGGGATGTTCCTTGGGTGGTCCCCTTTCAAAGTTGTTCAAAGAATTGAATTCCATTTGGAATTCTGGTTGCCATGGCAACGGAAAGAAAAAACTTAAAATGTCTTCTTCTCCAAAACAACCAACTGAATTTCAAAATGTTTTGGCACAGATGTTCCTTTGGTAAGTGTCTACCAAGATTGTTCAAATTATTTGGATCCGTAAAAAAACATGGCCGCCAGGGGCGGGGCTTATTTGCCTTATATGTATATAGAGAAACCTTTAAACAACATCTCCTCTGAAACCACTGGACAGAATTTGATTAAACTTGGCAGGGATGATCCTTGGGTCAACCTTCACAAAAGTTGCTAAAATAAACTTGATCCATGTAGAACTCTGGTTGCCATGGCAACAAAAAGGGGAAAAAAAAGAAAACTTTTAAAAATCATCTTCTTCAAAACTACTGGCCAGATTTTAAAATAAATTGGTACAGATGTTCCTTGGGTCAACCTCTACCAAAGTTGCTAAAATTATTCCGATCCGTAAAAAAACATGGCCGCCAGGGGCGGGGCTTATTTGCCTTATATGTATATAGAGAAACCTTTAAACAACATCTCCTCTGAAACCACTGGACAGAATTTGATTCAAATTGGCAGGGATGATCCTTGGGTCAACCTTCACAAAAGTTGCTAAAATAAACTTGATCCATGTAGAACTCTGGTTGCCATGGCAACAAAAAAACAAGAAAAAAAGAAAACTTTAAAAGTCATCTTCTTCAAAACTACTGGCCAGATTTTAAAATAAATTGGTACAGATATTCCTTGGGCCAACCTCTACCAAAGTTGCTAAAATTATTCTGATCCGTAAAAAAACATGGCCGCCAGGGGCGGGGCTTATTTGCCTTATATGTACATAGAGAAACCTTTAAACAACATCTCCTCTGAAACCACTGGACAGATTTAGATTAAACTTGGCAGGGATGATCCTTGGGTCAACCTTCACAAAAGCTGCTAAAATAAACTTGATCCATGTAGAACTCTGGTTGCCATGGCAACAAAAAGAAAAAAAATATGAAAACTTTAAAAATCATCTTCTTCAAAACTGCTGGCCAGATTTTAAAATAAATTGGTACAGATGTTCCTTGGGTCAACCTATTTATCTCAGGTGAGCGATTTAGGGCCATCATGGGCCTCTTGTTGCACCTACTGATCATGTAACAAACTGTGACGGGTCTGAATGATTAATCATTTGTCATTTCAGGAGCCGATTTTGTTTGTATCTGTGGTGTTCTTTTTCTATGTAATTATTTATTTGGATCCATGACATAATGTTTAGTGTTAAGAGAATGTAAAAAATACGCAACACCGCCATATACACATACTCAAACAAAGGGTTTCAATCAAATTATTGGTAAAAAAAATAACTTATTTCTGATTAAATTCTCACAATGAAAGCTATGATAGTGTTTTTTTGTAATGGTTAAACATATTCTATGTTTAAAAAGTACTATTAAAGGCTAAACGTAGCAAAATAATTAATGAAAAGACGACATTAATGTATCAACAAATATAAATGTATTGAATTTTGACATTCAAATGATTTCTCGAAACCGGCAATTCTTTGAGTTTTTTGGCAGATCCCATCTGACTTCAAGGAATCATGTGACCACTGTAAATAAGAAACAAAATGAATTGCGTGTATTCATTTTGTATCAGCTAGTGAACTAATTGTGCTGACATTTTTCAAACCTTTCTGATCCAACAGAGCCCTGATAGAGTGTAACCTGGATGCTGGAAAGAAGAATGAGGCAGCGCAGGTTGCAATGGCAGCCTCTTCCTTCATCAAGCAGAATGTGCCTCAACTTTACAAGGAGGTGTTTGGACTCATTGTATGTATATTAGTATCTGATAATATACATAGCAAAAACATAGTTCACCATCACTTTTTCCCCTGTCACTGACTGGTCAGTTTAAATCAGCTAATTGTTGCCGATCCCCTGGTGAAATGGTCTATTCCTTTAAGTATTGAATTCACAATTTAAACAAAACTTTGCAATGCTATTGTCAAGAGTATTGATGTAAAGTTTTTTTCATTGATCTGTTGTATTGAGTTTTACAGTATCCCCCATAAATTGGGTATTAGTCCTATAACTAATACATACTAAATACATATGGCATTATCAAGGTCTTATAGATGACTGCTAACAATTTCTGTATCATTGTCTAGTATGCCTGTTGTTATTGATAGGTGCGAAACCAGCTGATTGATTCGACCAAGCTACACAAGGATATCAAGAACTCCCCAGAGTTGGGGATCTACTATCAAATATGTAAACTGAAGGTGTAAGTAGTCTTAATGTGCTCTCTAAATTTAACCCTTTTCCCCATGAATATTCATGTACAAATATATGACTTGATGAACATTAATTGAATGAACTTAAAATGGTATATGAAACAATGAACTTTGCATTACCATGCAGACTGTGTAGAATCTTAGCTTCATTATTTTATGAGCAAACAGAGGAGACTATTTTAGTAATTATGTTTCATTGGATAGGGCCAACTATTCACACATTTTTTCAATTTTCATTTTGTAGCCTTGAATTAGAGATATTATGATTTTTTCCCCTGCCAATCAGGTAAGAAGGGAAAATGGCTGTTATCCTCAGTAACTGACAAATAGGGGCCAAATATTGAAATACCTATCTATTATAAAATATAAATATACAAATATAGAAAATTGAAAAAAAGATTGACTTTGATTATATTTTGACACTGGTTTCCAGTTCACTTGAGAACAATGAACCCAAGGAGTACTATGCTGAGATCCAGCGGCTGTTAAACCAGATGGGCGTGGTACACACAGATCACGGGAAGGGGAAGAAAACCTCGAGCGCATCACCCTCTGTCTCTACTACTGATCAGGACAGGTAATTCCACTCATTTGTTTCTGATTTCTCTGCATGTTGTAGGGCAATTGACATACAAAGCTCTTTTTCCTGTTTTTAAGTTTTGAGATATTCAATAATTGGCTGTATGTAATTATATAGTCAGAAATAGAAGTGTGCAACAGAATATTTTCTTGTGATACAAAGAAAATGACAACCTTTAAAATTTTGTTTAAGTGAAATGCATACTATATACCCATTTCAATTGAAAAATAGAGTCAGTTTTTAGTTACTTTTGTATTGAAATAACACCTTAGTCCTGAGCTCAGTTGTTTCTCCTCATTAATATCATATTAAGATCATGTAATTTTGTTTAAGCTCACCTTAGCGCAACATGCTCATGGTGAGCTATAGGACCACCCTGCGTCCATTGTCGTGCGTCGTCAAAAATTTGCTTTAAATAACATCTTCTCTAAAACCGTTGGACAGAATTTGATAAAACTTGGCAGGATGATCCTTGGGTGAACCTCCACAAATGTTGCTAAAATAAACTTAATCCATGTAGAACTCTGGTTGCAATGGCAATGGAAAGAAATGATTTTAAAAACTTTAAAAATCATCTTCAAAACTACTGGCTAGATTTCAAAATATTTTAGCATAGATGTTCCTTGGGAAACCCTATACTCAGGTGAGCAATTCAGGGCATCTATGGCCCTCTTTTGTGAAAGATAATTTTGATGCCTGGAACTTTCAGCTTCACAGATAATTGCAGAGCTTTTTCAGACAAAGTAGTATACTTTTATGATGCTTAAAACTATTAGATATCCTTTTTTCCCTTTTTAGCTCACCATAGCACACATGCTCAGAATAAGCTATTGGGATCGATGAATGTCCGTCGTCCGTCCGTGGTCCACAATTAGTTTGTTTGCACTCTAGAATCTTTATTTTTTAAGCAATCATCTTCAAACTTTATGACATTGTTTATTACCATAATCTCTTGGCCAAGTTCGATTATGGCTGATATTGGCCAATAAGGTCAGGCGTTATTCCCCTTTTAATATTAAAAAATGCCAGATTTCACTTTGTTTGCACTCTAGCATCTTCATTTCTTAAGCAATCATCTTCAAACTTTATGACAATGTTTACAGCCATATTCTTACAAGCCAAGTTTGATTATGGCTGATATTGGCTAATAAGGTCAGGAGTTATACTCCTTTTAATATTGAAAAATGCCAGATTTCACTTTTGTTTGCACTCTAGCATCTTGCTTTCTGAAGCAATCATCTTCAAACTTTATGACAGTGTTTATTAATGTAATCTCTTTGCCAAGTTTGATTATGGCTGATATTGGCCAATAAGGTCAGGAGTTATGCCCCTTTTAATATAGAAAATGCCAAATTTCACTTTGTTTGCACTCTAGCTTCTTCATTTCTTAATTAATCATCTTCAAACTTTATGACGATATTTATAGCCATAATGTAAAAGGTGGTGAAAAAATGAATTACTCGACCGGGACTAAAACCAGGGCTTTAGGAATACAGTTCCTGCACTCTACTGGCTGAGCTATCAAGTCACATGTCTTCTTGCCTATTGATTTATCACCAAATACCTGTACCCAGCTACATATACCTCCTCCAATTTTAGAATTTGTCCCAAATTCTTAGAGACAAAGAACATTGTGAAACATTCTTGAGGTGCCAAGGCAGTAGCCATATCAAACAGTAGGTTATTTACGTTGTGACTCGGGAATACCGTTCCTGCACACTACCGACTGAGCTATCATGTCACAAATCTTCTTGCCTATTGATTTATCACCAAATACCCGTACCTGGCTACAATAATCTTTCAGCCAGTTTAGATAATGGCTGATATCGGCCAATTTGGACAGGAGTTATGGCCTTTTTAAAATTAAAAAAATGCCAGATTTCACTTTGTTTGCACTCTAGCATCTTCACATCTTAAGCAATCATTATCAAACTATATGATAATGTTAATAGCCATACTCTCTTGGCCAATTCGACTATGGCTGATATCGGATAATTAGGTCAGGAGTTATGGCCCTTTAACTAATAAAAATGCTAGATTGTACAGGCAATGAAGGCAGTTTTGCTTAGGTGAGCAACTTCAGGGCCATCTTGGCCCTCTTGTTAATGAAAAGAGGGACGCAGCCATACTTCTTCTAAAAGTAGTTTCTTCTCAAATATATATGCTTTTATGAGAGAAATTTCTGTCAGTTACAAAACAACCTTAAAAGTAGAAAATGGAACTGTTACTGGAAAATGGTCATGTGAACTCCTTAATCTATTTTCATTCCTTATACCAATTTCTTAATGAAATACTTTATTTGGATATTCAGTGTTTTATACTTACACTATCCCATACCATTTTCTTCATTGTTGTTTTTAAGGTATTTATAGTGTGGAAATGAAATGAAGACATTTATATCATTTACCAGTTAGAATATTTTGTTCAGTCATACATTTTTGTACTTTTTCTTTGCAAAATAAAAGTGTGTAAAATATTGTCAGCTGTGGTAAAATGTCATCAACACTTGAAGTTCGAGGTCGAAGAGGGTCTGTCTTGTCGACAGGCGGTTGCGGATCTATATCATCTTTGTCCCAAATGCCGTAAGACTGTTTGTTTCCCCTCCTGTTGAACTGATCCATCACATGTATGATGTTATTTTTACTTATCATGACATTGTGTCAACTTATGAGATACTGAGATACACTTATGACACGCCCTTTTGTTTTTTTTTTAACATTTTTCAGATTTTGTGTTTCAGATTTTAGTGTTAAGAAGTTTTACTCCTGATGTATTTTATGAATGCACTTGTCCATATATAACAAGATTCTTAAGTTGAGATGTTCCTTGTATTCTGTCTTTCTACAGCTTTGAAAAAATTGTAAGTGTAAAAATTATAGGACTTCAGTGTAATTCAATAAATGAAGATTGGATGTGAGGTTTGCAATGAGAGAATCCCCATTCTGCATATTCTTGATTTTTTTACTATAATGTTGTCAAGGATTTGTGTGTTTTACTGAACTACTGTTTTCAGTGGTGGAGTCTCTCGCGAGGTGACCAATATGAGTGAATTCTCCCTGCCTGACTATTTGGTCCCTAAATCACCTCAGAATCTATCGAAATCCCCTGACCTTAGAAAAAGTCTTCTCACTGAGAAAACCAATGAAAACTTGAGAGCAAAATCAAGAAGTCCCAGGGTGAATGGTAAATCCCCAGCCCCAATATTGTAAGTGAAAACACTGCTGGCAAGTTCTTGGTGACCCTCATTATGGTGTGTGTGCAATTGGTTAGAGGTATTGCAAGGTGCACTCTTCTTTTTGCCCTTCAGGCCCTAGCACTGGTAACTGTTGTTAGTGACTTAATGCACTTATGATGGGTTTGGCAAGGAGAGGACACAGTGCACACATTCCACATACTGTGACTAGGTAGTCAGGCTAGCTTAACTTTGTTAAGCACTTAGTTTGATGTCAAAATAATGGTATACATTCCAAACATTTCACTTTCCTTGGAGAATTTTGTTCATATCTTTTATATGTTCATACATATTATTTACAAAACATGCACATATATGTTTATGCATCTTGAAACATAAAGATAACAGAGCAGTGTTTTTCTCTTGAGTATTGTATTTCTCATTGAATGTAAGATTTTCTTATTAAATTCAGCTGACATGTGAAAGTAGATTTTATTTTTAATTGAATGTAAGCCGGGCCAAGCGGTACCAACCATTTTGTCAACCGCCAGGTGTGGGAGGTTTTCACAAATTTCAATACTGACCTCAACGTATCCCTTGTGGATCCATCTGATTAGGTACCATCGTCTCCTAGTGTCAAGGACCCTACCCTAGGAGTATGTTCTACAATGTCGGATCTAGAGAGTGATAGCGAGTATTCTATACCTACACCGGTTATCACCAAGGATACAACTACGATACAGACTAATGCCCCGTCGAATAAAAAACGAAAAGCCGGTGATTTGGACACGAACTTATGACGCATTAATCAAGAGAACGTCTCTAGATTTAAAGTTCTCAAAAAACTTAATATACAACTTACAAGGACGGAACATCATATACAATAGTTAGAAAAATATGTAAGCTCAAAATCTGTACCTAGATCATTACGAGTTAACTTAACTCCTCAAGTTCCAGTGATCAATTCTACGCTACAAATCAAATGGGAAGAAGCACACATAAACTTTGGCATACAACTTACCACCATCCTTTTAGACTACTGGAAATCCAGAAAAGAAAACTTACACAAGGAAATAACTGAAATTAGTGAGTACCTAAAAATACACACTTCAGCAGATATAATAGACCTCATATCCGATATTATCAACAAAATTACTTTATCAGTCAAAAAAGGCCTTGCGACTAAGAAGACAGCAACTAATAAGAACACTAATAGGGAGCAGGACAGCCCCGTCCCTCCCAACAATAATCCAACCCATACAGAACATCCCAAATACCTCCGATGCCTAGAAGAAGATTCAGACCTAAACATGAACACGAAGAACACCTATTACTTCAAAACCATCGTAAATGTATTACTTACTTTTTGCCCTACACCCAAGAACCTTGATAAACTGGATCTACACAAGGACCTACTACTTTTTGAAAGAAGAATGCGACTCAAACTTCATTTTATAGACCAGCAAGAGGAAAGAACAAGTAACCCATTCAAATTAAGCACAGGCTGGACCCCTCCTCCTTGCAAATCAAACGGCCTAGATACATTCTTAAATATAACCAAAAACATGGCCCTCAAAGGTACCCAACACCGCGACAGACGAGAATACAACCTATCCAACGAAGAACTCAACGCTCTACACAACTTAAAAAATAACACGGACATAGTTATCAAACCAGCAGATAAAGGAGGCGGACTCGAAATCCTCATCAAAAGTGACTACATTAATGAAGGTCTACGACAGCTGTCTGATACGAATACTTGTAGACATATCAACATGGACTCTACAAAAAAAGCCGCTCATGAAATCAATTCTTTTCTGTCTTACCTCTTGAAGTTCAAACTAATGAATGAAGAACATATTAAGTACCTTACTCCTAAACATTGTAGAACCCCAGTCTTTTACCTCTTACCTAAAATACATAAACCTAATAACCCAGGCCGACCTATAGTATCAGCTTGCAGTGGACCCACCGAAAAATTGTCCGAATTTGTGGACTACCATATACAACCTTTAGCACAAAATGTAACTTCATACATCAAAGACACGAACGATTTCCTACTGAAAATAGAGACCTAGGAAGAATACCCAAAAACTCTTTTCTCACTACCATTGATGTGACAGTCCTGTACACCAACATCACGCACAGGGAAGGCATTTTAGCTACGAAAGAAGCCCTAGAAAAAAGACCACAAACAGAACCGAAAACCTGGATACTTCTCAGATTTCTACACTTCATTCTCACCAAAACAACTTTTACATTTGATGGAAAGTTTTATGAACAAACTTCAGGGACCACCATGGGAACCAAATGCGCACCCAGCTATGCTATCTTATTTATGCACAAAATTGAGACCGACTTTTTAGCAACCAGACATTTAAAACCCTTAGTGTGGTGGAGATACATTGACGACATTTTCACTATTTGGCATCACAACAGAGAGGAATTAGATTCCTTCATTCTTGCCTTAAATAGTTTTCACACAAAGATCAAGTTTACGTCGGACATCAGTGAAACAACGGCCAACTTCCTAGATACCACAATTCATAAAAAATACGATGGATCCTCAGCAGCTCGGTTTACTCCAAACCAATTGACGCTCACATGTACTTATATTTTCACTCATACCACCCTTTTCACCAGAAAAAAAGTATTCCATACAGTCAAGCCCTACGAATAAGACGTATCTGTTCTGACATCGAGACATTTGACCACCAGACCAAAATATTGCACAGCAATCTACTAGCCAGAGGATATCCTAGTCGACTTATAAAAACAGCCATCAAAAAGGCTAGAAATATAGACAGACAAACTATCCTGACCCCTAATGAGAACACCGACAAGAAAGACATTGTTCCTCTTATCATCACAAATAATCCCCAAAACCCTGATATGAACAGAATATTAAATAGAAACAAGCATATCTTAAACCCTGACACGGCATTTTTCAAAGACATCAAAATAATAACAGTACTTAAAAAAAAACCAAGTTTGAGACAACTCCTAGTTAGATCTGACGTGAGCCTCACGACACGTCAAAAGGGTAGCCATTCTTGTAAGAAAAATTGATCAGCTTGTATATACTTGACCAGCAAAACAGAAATACTGTGTAAATCTACTAACTCTGTATACAGAATTAGAGGCTCATATAACTGTGAAACGGTAAGTTTGATATACATTATTACGTGCCGGAAATGCGGCATTCAATACATGGGACAGACAGGTAACACCATCAGGGAACGTCTTTACGGCCACATCAATGACGTCAGAAGCAACAACAACGTTAAACCAGTTTCCGCCACTTCGGCAATAATAACCACACTGTGCATGACATTGACGTCACCGTTCTCACGGATACAGCAAGAAACATAAACATAAGATTACGAACTGAAGAAGCATACATCAACTTATTCAAGACAAGACACCCCCAGGGACTCAATTTGATTCAGTAAAATGGATAAGAACCGACTTCAACCACCGGAATCATCATACACCAGAATTTCATCAAAACTCTTCCAGTGCAAAAGATGCATCAAATTCATTAAAGGTAACGTTTCCCATTTCGCCCAACACCTAAAAACCCACAACAAACTGAAACGAAAATATGTATGCCAGGGATGTATTAAAACTTATACAAGAAAAGACTATCTGAAGCAACACGCACAGAATATACACAATATCAACATAACCAACGACCTAGAAATAAAAAAATGACAATTCAACCTCCGGCCTCAATAAGATTACTACATGGATACCCCTTTTAAGCACCCCAGATTCAACAAAAGATTGGATTAATGAAAAGTCAGACATCGACAACATGCTCCAAGATATGATATCAGTTCCCAGGCCCATTTCCCCATTATCCGACATTGACCCCACGGACATTTCCATACCAGCATCTCCAACAACTGACCTAACTCATGACCCGTGCAACCCTATCTTGGACTCGGCGAGTGACGAAACAATCTGCCTCAATGAGAGAGAACACACAAGAAACATTGACATTTTTATTTACTCTATTTTTGGACTACTAAATAATAACTAAGACTTTATATTTTCATATCTTTCTTTATTGAACACTGCACATTTAATAATTCGTACCTGTGATATATGAACAATAATCACCATGACTACATCTATTTTTAGAATCAGTGATGTCATTTAGAGTACCTAATTTTATATACTTCAGGAAATCATTTCAATTGATTTTTTATCCCTGATGAACCTAATGTATGGTCGAAACGTTGGACATTAAATTTAGTCATCTACCCATTGTCTTGAGATTGTTTGTTATACCTCCATACTCATTTTTATATTTTATTATTCCAGATCATAATTTGTATCATTTTACTTTTAAGATTAAATGCTATTGCAGAGTAACAAACCATGAATGAGAGATGTAATCAGTTCATTCATTGCTCTTGGAACCCAAGCAGATGACTAAATTATGAAACTATTAATGCGTAGATATTAGTAAAAGGAGGTCTATTAATTATGTATTGGAATCTATGCTCCAAGATTTTTTTTCCAAAGGAGACTGATAGGAGCAACCAATTCCCAACACAATATCTGCTACATGGCATGAAGGCCCTGGCTGTACTGTAAATATTCCAAGACTATTGGTCTTGGCTGTACTTAAATATTTCACAAATAGTAGTCCAGGCTGTATTTTAGGTATCAAGGTAATGTATTGGAATCTATGCTCCAAGAAGTACATGTACTTAATATGTATGTCAAGAATGTGGTTTTAGCTGTACTTAAGATGTTTCAAGAATGATGGTCTTGATTTTTTAACATTGGCTTTAATAATGATAGACTCTTTTATTTTCATTAAAAAGACTCCTTCTGATTGGTTACAATAAAAAAGACTACCTTTCTAATTAGTTTGTTTTGGTTATGATGATAGTGGTATGCTTTTACATGTTATATTGAATATATAGATACTCAGATATCAAATGAATAATAACAAATGATGAAAGTATTAGCTACTTTTAAAACAAATTTTGAAAATGTGTAAATATAAACACTATCAAATGAATTCCATCTCCTATATATGTGTGACAGCTAAAGTAACTCCTGATCTTATAAATTTATATGTGACAGCCAGGGTGATCATGCCTGTCCACACATATTATCCTTCTATGCACATGCAAATGTATCTATAAATGTACTTCCTTTTGTATCCTCTCCTAGTTATGTACTTTAGGCCAAATAAAAAAAGAAGTTGTATTTCTGGTGGCATAACTAAATTGGGGTCTTTAGGTAGCTTTTATTTCCTTGAGGATGCATTTTCATGTAGTGTTTGCTGTCAATGAATCTTTACTCTTTTTATCTTTAATGTATACCTGTTGTCTGAAAGATTTACAATTTTTTACATTTTAGCAAGGTCTTTGCTCTTTTTTTATCAAAGCCTAAAAAGAACTATGGATGGTGGTCTACATTTATGGACAATAGAGCCACCAGAAACTCAACTGTTTTTAGCTCACCTGAGCACAAAGTGCTCAAGGTGAGCTTTTGTGATTGCCCGGCGTCCGGCGTCGTCCGTCGTCAACAATTTGCTTTAAACGACATCTCCTCTGAAACCGCTGGACAGAATTTGATTAAACTTGGCAGGATGTTCCTTGGGTGAGGCTCTACAAAAGATGCTAAAATAAAGTTGATCCATGAAGAACTCTGGTTGCCATGGCTACAAAAAGAAAAATAATTTGAAAACTTTAAAAATCATCTCCTTCAAAACTACTAGCCAGATTTCAAAATAATTTGGTACAGATGTTCCTTGGGTCAACCTCTACCAAAGTTGCTAAAATTTTTCCGATCCGTAAAAAAAACATGGCCGCCAGGGGCGGGGCTTATTTACCTTATATGTATATAGAGAAACCTTTAAACAACATCTCCTCTGAAACCACTGGACAGAATTTGATTAAACTTGGCAGGGATGATCCTTGGGTCAACCTTCACAAAAGTTGCTAAAATAAAGTTGATCCATGAAGAACTCTGATTGCCTTGGCTACAAAAAGAAAAATAATTTGAAAACTTTAAAAATCATCTCCTTCAAAACTACTGGCCAGATTTCAAAATAATTTGGTACAGATGTTCCTTGGGTCAACCTCTACCAAAGTTGCTAAAATTATTCCGATCCATAAAAAAACATGGCCGCCAGGGGCGGGGCTTATTTGCCTTATATGAATATAGAGAAACCTTTAAACAACATCTCCTCTGAAACCATTGGACAGAATTTGATTAAACTTGGTAGGGATGATCCTTGGGTCAACCTTCACAATAGCTGCTAAAATAAACTTGATCCATGTAGAACTCTGGTTGCCATGGCAAAAAAAAGAAAAAAAAATGAAAACTTTAAAAATCATCTCCTTCAAAACTACTGGCCAGATTTTAATATAAATTGGTACAGATGTTCCTTGGGTCAACCTCTACCAAAGTTGCTAAAATTATTCCGATCCATAAAAAAACATGGCCGCCAGGGGCGGGGCTTATTTGCCTTATATGTATATATAGAAACCTTTAAACAACATCTCCTCTGAAACCACTGGACAGAATTTGATTAAACTTGGCAGGGATGATCCTTGGGTCAACCTTCACAAAACTTTCTAAAATAAAGTTGATCCATGTAGAACTCTTGTTGCCATGGCAACAAAAAGAAAAAAAAATGAAAACTTTAAAAATCATCTTCTTCAAAACTACTGGCTAGATTTTAAAATAAATTGGTACGGATGTTCCTTGGGTCAACCTCTACCAAAGTTGCTAAAATTATTCCGATCCGTAAAAAAACATGGCCGCCAGGGGCGGGGCTTATTTACCTTATATGAATATAGAGAAACCTTTAAACAACATCTCCTCTGAAACCATTGGACAGAATTTGATTAAACTTGGTAGGGATGATCCTTGGGTCAACCTTCACAAAAGCTGCTAAAATAAACTTGATCCATGTAGAACTCTGGTTGCCATGGCAACAAAAGAAAAAAAAAATGAAAACTTTAAAAATCATCTCCTTCAAAACTACTGGCCAGATTTCAAAATAATTTGGTACAGATGTTCCTTGGGTCAACCTCTACCAAAGTTGCTAAAATTATTCCGATCCGTAAAAAAACATGGCCGCCAGGGGCGGGGCTTATTTGCCTTATATGAATATAGAGAATCCTTTAAACAACATCTCCTCTGAAACCACTGGACAGAATTTGATTAAACTTGGTAGGGATGATCCTTGGGTCAACCTTCACAAAAGCTGCTAAAATAAACTTGATCCATGTAGAACTCTGGTTGCCATGGCAACAAAAAGAAGAAAAAAAATGAAAACTTTAAAAATCATCTTCTTCAAAACTACTGGCCAGATTTTAATATAAATTGGTACAGATGTTCCTTGGGTCAACCTCTACCAAAGTTGCTAAAATTATTCCGATCCGTAAAAAAACATGGCCGCCAGGGGCGGGGCTTATTTGCCTTATATGTATATAGAGAAACCTTTAAACAACATCTCCTCTGAAATCACTGGACAGAATTTGATTAAACTTGGCAGGGATGATCCTTGGGTCAACCTTCACAAAAGCTGCTAAAATAAACTTGATCCATGTAGAACTCTTGTTGCCATGGCAACAAAAAAAACACAAAAAAATGAAAACTTTAAAAATCATCTTCTTCAAAACTACTGGCTAGATTTTAAAATAAATTGGTACGGATGTTCCTTGGGTCAACCTCTACCAAAGTTGCTAAAATTATTCCGATCCGTAATAAAACATGGCCGCCAGGGGCGGGGCTTATTTGCCTTATATGTATATAGAGAAAACCACTGGACAGAATTTGATTAAACTTGGCAGGAATGACCTTGGGTCAACCTTCACAAAAGTTCCTAAAATAAACTTGATCCATATAGAACTCTGGTTGCCATGGCAACAAAAAAAAAAAAATGAAAACTTTAAAAATCATCTTCTTCAAAACTACTGGCCAGATTTTAAAATAAATTGGTACAGATGTTCCTTGGGTCAACCTATTTATCTCAGGTGAGCGATTTAGGGCCATCATGGGCCTCTTGTTTTGATTATGTGTTTTTTTACTTGCCTTACTCTGGGAAAGCATCATATTATAGTTGCTTTTATAATTCTTTTCTTTTCTACATGGAGGCTATTGTGAAAAGCTTGAGTAACCAGTATACATCAAGTTCAGCCAGCAAGTGCCTTGCAAGCTGATCAGGTTTTAACAGATGGCATAGTCTAAAGTAACATCTTGTAGTTGTTCTTTTCTGCAGTTCTTTTGGCCTATGACTCGCCTTTTCTTTTAATGATATCTGCTGATTATAAAGTGTACTCTTTTTCACTTAAATGATAATGACAACACTCAGGCTTCTGTTAATCTAAATGTATTATTTCTTCACGAATATATACAACAAGGATAATACACCCCCTATACACACAAAAATGCTCTTGTAAGGATTCTATACAAAAATGTCAATATCCAGAAATCATCACAGGAACATGAGGCTTCTGGCCTAAGCAGTACTGTAGGTACTCAGATTTTAAACCATTACCACCTAAAACTAACAGGGAAAAAAAACAACCTGAGTCACAGATGTTAATTTTGTATATAGCATAAAACCTGCAAGTAAAGACCAGTTTAAGTCTTGTAGAAAGTAAAAAGTATGTGAGTAACTGACAGATTGGTCAGGTGTTATACTGTTCACTACAAATCAGTAGTTATGATGAGATAACGGTAATAGCCCAGTAAAACCTGCCAATCTGAGAACTGTTATTCAGCGAAATTACAAGAAACCTTAAAAAAGTTAAATTGATTTAATGAAAGCTCACAAACACCCAACTAAATAAGGTGGGAATAGTCTTGAGACTGAAATTGCAAGTGCTTTTATAAATTTAAGTATACAATAATGTACTAATAAAAAAACTAACATTTTAATTCACATGTTACATGTTTTCCCCATCTCCACTCTGCTAATCCTAGTTATTACACCCCTTCTAAATTCTAATGTACTTATTACATTTTATTTGTAATATATATTTCTTTCTTTTTTTCCTTGTTTTTATGTTAGGTGATTAAATAAAATAATCAAACTTATAAGATTAAAACTGTGTGTATACGACATTTATTTAAACTCTCATAGACTCGTATACAAACATTCAAAGAGGTCATGAGTTATGCAGTAAAACTTCTCTTGATTGACCTCTGAGGATAGGCAGAGTATTAACCCTTTTCTTCTTGAATATTTAATGACAAGTTTATAACTTGATTAATATTAATTTATTTAAATTTAAATGGTATATGAAACCATGGAATTTTCTCTGCCATAAAGACTTTAGAATTGTATGAGAAAATACTGAGGAGACCCTGATCTTGGTCTGCTCCGCTTGCCAAATCATCAAAATGTGTCTGTAGGAGGTAAAGGCTTAACAATATTGATGACATTGATATGTGTTTATATTTATATATGTGTATTTGATATTTTTGCATGTATAGCAGTTTACTTTTTGAAAATTTACCAAATCATTAGCATTACTATCTAGGATGTATAACATTTTAATTGTCAGTGATTGTAATCCACAAATTTAATAACAACAAGAAAACATAGTTAAGGCAGTGCTGTTCTAACCAGAAACTGCATAGTGATTATAATGAAACTAACAGCTTTAGTATTCCTAATCTAGGCGCACCCCAACTAAGGGAACTGGACGCAGAACCCCCACCCCAGTATCGGTCAAGAAAATAGCCACTGAAAGTCCCGAGAAGTAAGTACATAGGGCGGTTACTTACGTGAAGCAATAATGAGTGGTGATGAACTTTGTTACCAGAACAGATTGCTGTGTTGTGGGCTGTGTTTTGATCTATGTATCTTCCATTTTCAGTTATGCATGCCTGATATCTGTTGATTTTGGATGTGTCTGTGTCATTTTCTAAAATTATGTATATTTTTAGTTATTAAGGTAATAATTTATGTCAGCATCATGTATTTGAGTATATCTTTTAAATAGGAATGGTGGAATAAGTTTCTAACTAATTTCAGAATTTCAGAATTTAAGTATAACTTAGTGCTAAGCATGGTTTGGTTAAATTTGATCCAGGTTTTACTATTGTCTAATATGTTGCAATTTGGCTTACCTGTCTGGTAAAGGGATGTTAAAAGAAAGTGTGAAATATTTAATCTTTGATGTGTTATGCTATATGTATATCACAGTTTATACCTTACTCAGAATTTTACTTATTTTACTTGAGTAGTAAAAAGAGGTGAGTAAGCACATTGTCACTGTAGATAGAACAAAGCTTGTGCATAGTTGTATTTCATCCTTTCTGTTTTATATTCACAGATTCAGCTATTATTTGTAGTTAATTATGTCCTTTTATTTCTCTGTTATAAAAAATTCAATCAATTATGCATCACATTTTAAGTGCACAACTTTTGCTCAAAATTCTTTGATATATTAGACAAACAGTCACATATCACACGTTAAGAGTTTATTTTGTAGCACAAACTTAATAGTTATGAGTATGATTTAGATATGCTCATAAACACAGATGAAAATATCTAAAAGAAAAAGAGAATCTGAAATCAGATTAAAATTCAATTAGAACAAGTAACTGGTGTTGCACACAACACATGAGTCCTCTACCAATAAGGTGCATAATTTTTCAATTACTATAGCAACCAGAATTTTGGTCTGAGAAAAAAAAATAGTGGCGTGCAGAATCTCCATACTGCCATCTATTCATATACCAATTTTCATAACATTATATTAAATGTTTTTTGTTGAACCCGTTTGTGGTCTTGTCCAGGCTATAACTTCATCATGGATGGAAGGATTCTCAAATAATTTAGCACAAATGTCAAGCTCAGTGAGACTGAGTGTCATGCACAAGAACCAGATTCGTAACTGAAAGGTCAAGGTCACAGATGGAGGTCCAAGGTCAAAAACATGTACTTTTTTGCTTATCCAGGTTGTAACTTCATCATGGATTGAAGGATTTTCAAATAATTTGGCACAAATGCCAACCTCAGTGAGACGGAGTGTCATGCACAAGAACCAGATTCGTAGCTCAATGATCAAAGTCACAGATGGAGGTCAAAGGTCAAAAACATGTACTTTTTTGCTTGTCCAGGTTGTAACATCATCATGGATTGAAGGATTCTCAAATAATTTAGCACAAATGTCAAGCTCAGTGAGACTGAGTGTCATGCACAAGAACCAGATTCAGAGGTCAAGGTCACAGATGGAGGTCAAAGTTCAAAAGCATGTACTTTTTTGCTTGTCATGGATGGAAGGATTTCAAATAATTTGGCACAAATGTCAAGCTCAGTGAGATGAAGTGTCATGCATGAGAACCAGATTTGTAGCTCAAAGGTCAAGGTCACAGTTGGAGGTCAAAGTTCTAAAACATAACCGATCCCGTGGCCTAGTGGTTAAGGCATCCGCTTCAGGAGCGGGAGGTCGAAGGTTCGATCCCCAGCAGAGGATTGTTCTGATATGGCCGATTGGTGAGCCGCCAGCTAGTTAAATAATGGTACTGGTTGCCTTCCTGCCTGATGCCTGGCATATAAGAGGGAACTGGGAAGGTACATGTGGAATAAAAGAGGTGTCTCATAAGTCAAAATTGACTGGCCCTTTCTCTCAGTGTTTTATTGAATTACAGTTCAGATAAGAAATTGTACATATTAAGAGGGCACAATCAAAATTATATATTGATTTTAACATATCATTAAAGGCAAATAAGTTTTCCTTAAAAGTCAATTTGCTTCCTTGTTTATAAAAAGATTATTTCATTAAAGCAACACACCTCCAGGTTTATGATAACAGATATACTTATATTGATTTTATCTATCTTAAGACACTTTCATTTCTTATATTCGAGCTTATCTATGATAAAATATCTCTGTTAGTAACAGAATAGAAATAAATAAAATAATGAAATAAAGTAATGATAAAATCAGTAAATTCTGTTGAATTATTAAAAAACAAACAGGCAAAGCATCACATGAATTGTGAAATATTTACACATTTGCACATTTGTTTTTGCAGACATGGGCCTTGAAAGATTTTTTTAATTCATCTAAAGGTGTGCAACCATGAAAAATGATGTCCTTAAATTATTTAAATACATCATACTGTACTCTGGGTACACATTCCTTCTTCTTGTTCCACATTTAGTGGAAACCATTTACTCTTCTTTCATACAGAACATCATAAAAAAACCTATGCGAACAGCATCAAACAAGATCAGCATGTGAGTAACTCGTAGGCTTATCAGGTTTTATGCTGTTCGCTGCTCCTCAGTCATTTGGAAATGAGGTTTTTAGTCCCCTACCGGTGTAACCAGAGGGGACTATAGGTTTGCCCTCCGTCCACCCGTCAGTCTGGCCGTCCGTCTGTCTGTCCGCAAAAACTGGATCCAATTATAACTCAAAAAGTACTGAAGATATTTCTGTGAAACTTGAAATATGGATAGATGGCTGTATGGAGATTATGCATGTCTTTTTTATGTCTAATGTGGGATCCAGATTTCTGGACATCTGGACGGACGGACAGAGGGCAAACATATAGTCCCCTCCTGTGTAAACACCGGTAGGGGACTAATAATTTCAAACAAACTAAAAATAAATAACTGGTTATGATATATCTGTTATAACCAGTTTGTCCAGTTCAAATGTAAACTAAAAAGCTTAGTGTTTATATTCCTTGAATATTTTTTATATAATTATGACAATATCAGCATTTTTTTCTTGCTTTATTTTAGCTTCCTTTTTTAAAGGACACTTCTAATAATAACATTAAAGTATTATAGCTCTTAAACTCATGAAAATTTCAAGGAAATTACACCTGCATTTAAATAAGGCCAGCAAGCAAGTTACACATAAACTGGACATGTTCATATTGTCCCCTGTTTAGCACAGGTTACATCATCAGACTCAATTCCATCAACAATACTTATCACTAAGAAATACTTAAATACTTAGAGGCGAATTTCATCATATTTAGCTCGACTATTCAAAGAATATGAGAGCTATTGTAGTCACCATGGCGTTGGCGTTGGCGTTGCAGCTTTTGGTTAAAATTTTGCATGCAAGCTACTATCTAGTTTGTATCTCGATAAGCATTCATGGTATTGACTTGAAAGTTTATGAATATGTTTAGGGGCATCAGACAACCAGAGTAGATAGCTCTTGATGGAATATGTTACAAATTATGGCCCCTTTTTAACTTAGAAATTTTGGTTAAAGTTTTGCATGCAAGATACTCTCATGCTTATATCTCAGTATCCAGGCATGCGATTGATTTTAAACATCTTTAATATGTTAAGGGGTATCAAACTTTCATGGCAGATAACTCTTGATGGAATATGTTACAGATTATTGCCCCTTTTTAACTTAAAAATTTGGTTAAAGTTTTGCATGCAAGTTACTTTCATGCTAATATCTCAGTATCCAGGCATGCGATTGATTTTAAACAACTTTAATATGTTTAGGAGTATCATACTTTTCAGGTAGATAACTTTTGATGGAATATATTACAAGTTATGGCCCCTTTTTAAACTTAGAAATTTTGGTTAAAGTTTTGCATGCAAGGTACTTTCATGCTTATATCTCAGAGTCCAGGCATGGGATTGATTTGTGACATCTTTAATATGTTTAGGGGTATCATACTATAAAGGAGGATAACACTTGATGGAATATATTAAAAATTATGACCCACTTTTAATTTTGGTTAAATTTTTGCATTCAAGCTACTTTCCAGCTTATATCTCAGAAATTGCTTGTGGAATTGACTAGAAAGTTAAGGAGTGTCAGAAAAGGGGCATCAGAAAACTAAGGAGGATAACTTTTGGACTGAATTTTATACAAATTATGGCCCTTTTCTAACTTGGATTTTTGGTTAAAGTATTGTGCTTAGACATCATAAGAATATTAAGGGGTATCAGACTATCAAGGTATATCATTTTTGACTATTATTATGTACAGGGTATGTGAAGGGCAAGAATTGATATAGATTTCAATTGATTTACCAACAAGCATTTTGAATAGTCGAGCGTGCTGTCCTCTGACAGCTCTTGTTAATTATCAAATGAAATATCCAAATATTTCATTTCTTATCAAATATGGTTAACTTTTATGGTAATAATGTTGTCAATTTAGTCATATACTTGAATATTTCATATCAAATATTTGAGTGCTTTTATTAGAGAAACATGAATTATGGAAGTCGCATATAAGCATCTACATGTAAGTATTACTTAGCGCTAATTATAGTTAGTGGAATTCAAGCCTTATTCATTACGAGGGGTGAAAGCAAAACTAGGCTAAGTGCATATAAGTGTATATAAGTGTATAAGCAATTAGCCTAGTTCAGCTCTCACCCCATGATAAATTTAAGATTGAGATTTCTTTTTTGTTTGCCTTGTAATGAACTAAAAGATTCTTGAATATAGAGATTAAAATGTTTGTCTACATGTATGTACTGCTAATGTGTAAAGAATTTGAGCTGTATAATGCTACACCTGAAGCTAAGAGTGTTTGCAGGACTTAACAGATAGACTGTATTGAAAGTTTATGATTTTGATCCTGTTCCTACAGGCCATACCTGCTGCTGGAGCTGGCACGCCTCTGTCTTGAACTGGACTACTGCGACCTGGCACAGGATTGCTCTGACCATATGAAGACATGCAATGTCAAGGTATAGGATGTTTTTTGCCCCCACCAAAAATGGGGGGGGGGGGGGGCAAGGGATAGATGCATATCTAGGTATTTCCACCGAAATGCCATTGAATGTGACAGAGTTATGGGCCTATGATTTTTAAAAGATATTGAATTTTATGCTTGTGACACACATAACTCTGAAAGTATTTGTACTACAGACTTGATACTTCAGGATGTATTATTCTGCACAGGAACTTGCACACCTGGGTATGTTCATCGAATCCCTGTTGAAGTTGACAGAGTAATGGCCGGCCTTGTTTTTGTAAAATATGGAATTTTATGCTTGTGATGCATATAACTCTGAAAGTATTTGCATATAGATTTGCCTTTGTCCGTTAGTCCATCCCAAAACTGTGACACAGGTGACTCTGAAGGTATTTGTGCTAGAGACTTTAAACTTCATGGATATATTACTCAGGACATGACTTAAATTGTGCTCCTGGGTGTTGGTCTTTGTTTTGGAAAATGCGATGGGTGGGGGCATCTGTGTCCTCTGGACACATTTCTAGTTCTTTCCTTTTTCAAGCTCTGCAGGGTTAGACTTTTTAGCTCACCCGAGCACATGTGCTCAGGATGAGCTATTTGGATCGATGAATGTCCGTCATCTGTCCATCCGTTGTCCGTCCATCGTCCACAATTAGTTTGTTTGCACTCTAGCATCTTCATTTCTTAAGCAATCATCTTCAAACTTTATGACAATGTTTATTTCTATAATATCACGGCCAAGTTCGATTATGGTGGATATCGCCTTATAAGGTCAGGAGTTATGCCCCTATTAATATTAAAAAAATGCTAGATTTCTCTTTGTTTGCACCCGTGAGAAGTTGACAAATGGTCAACTGACCACTCTCCTGTCTTTGACAAGTGAAATCTACGTTCCCCTGATCACAAGATTTTTTCTCTTCAATTTTTAGGAGCAAGGATTTTTCCTGGAACTAGAATTCCTGGGTAGCGACATCTTGATTAAACAACTGTCTGACAAACAAGAGTCCCTACAGAAAAAAGTGGTTGATGTGAGTATGTTGATGTTCTATTCATAAAGATTTTTCGGCGTAGCTGTATAATTTCGATTTCAACTCGCATCTTAAACCAATCAAATGTACGCTAACAGCGGTAAATAATTCTAAGCTGAATAAAAGGACTCCTGTTATTGGTTAACGCATCGTTATGGACTATAAAATTACTGTAAATAAGGGGTGCAGCTTGTATATATCATTCAGCTTGGTGTTATTACTTTTCTTTTTGATGTAAACATGAAAGTGATGTCAGTAAGTTAAATACAATCCTTTTCCATCAATTGAGGAATGCTACTTTGTGAAAATGATTTAAAACAACAAAAAGAATCCCCTTAATTACTATGTATATTGAATTCTTCCAGCCTGCCGAGATGCTCTCATTGAAAATTAATTCGCCAAAACCAAAACAACTAATAACGCTTTTATATCATAATTGTCATATGCAATAATGATATGAACAAATATCAAACAAGCCTATTTACAGATATAATTTTTTGTATTAATATTTCATAGAAAAAATACTGAACTATTTCTAGAGCGTACTAAATTTGTTGTGCGTCGGTCTTTCGTGCGCTTTTCCTCGGAATGTTCTAGAAGACTGGAAATCTCGTTTTTCTTTCATCCTACGCCGAATATCTTTTTTAAAGATATTTCTTGTTTATATTCACTGGATTTTAATTGATGCAAATATAAAAAAGGTCAACTTTATTATTATTCCTAACAGTCTAGAATTGAAAATATGTCAAACATAAGACCAAAAGTTGTTGAATAATGAAAACTGTATGTATCATCTATTGTTTGTGTTTGTACCATACCATACTTACTTTCACGAAGATTTAACATAAAAATTTTTAAAAAATCATGTGAATGCATAACTATAAAGTGTATGATACCTTTAAACAGTGAAAGCCAGATCATTTTACATGTTTATTAGCTCACCTGAGCACAACGTGCTCAAGGTGAGCTTTTCTGATCGCCTTTTGTCCGGCGTCCGTGCGTCCGGCGTCAACAATTTGCTTTAAACAACATCTCCTCATGAACCGCTAAAGGGATTTTGACCAAACTTCACAGGAATCATCCTTATGATGCCCTCTATCAAAGTTGTACAAATTATTCAGATTGGTTAAAAAAGTAGGTCACAGGAGCTAAAAATAGATTTTAAAAATGCAAACTTTGAAAATCTTCTTCTGCAAAACTGCAAGGCCTAGAGCTTAGATATTTGGTATGTAGCATCATCTTATGGGCCATTACCAAGATTGTACAAATCATAGCCCTACGGTGATAAATGCCCCCGCACCAGGGGTCACTTGTTTTACATAGAGTTATATAGGAAAATCTTTAAAAATCTTCTTCTATGATTCCATTAGGCCTAGAGCTTAGATATTTGGTATGTAGCATCATCTAATGGTTCATTACCAAGATTGTTCAAATCATAGCCCTAAGGTGATAAATGTCCCCGCACCAGGGGTCACTTGTTTTACAAAGATTTATATAGGAAAAACTTTAAAAATCTTCCTCTATGAATTCATAAGGCCTAGAGCTTAGATATTTCATATGTAGCATCATCTAATGGTTCATTACCAAGATTGTTCAAATCATAGCCAAACGGAGATAAATGCTCCCGCAATAGGGGTCACTTGTTTTACATAGATTTATATAGGAAAATCTTTAAAAATCTTCTTCTATGAATCCATAAGGCCTAAGTTAGATTTTGGTATGTAACATCATCTTATGGTTCATTACCAAGATTGAACAAATCATGACCTAATGGTGATAAATGCCCCCCCACCAGGGGTCACTTATTTTACATAGAGTTATATAGGAAAATCTTTAAAAAAAATCTTCTACTATGAATCCATAAGGCCTATAGCTTAGATTTTTGGTATGTAGCATCATCTAATGGTTCATTATCAAGATTTTCAAAATGGTGGCCCTTTGGAGATAAATGACCCCGCACTAAGTCTTCTCCTCTGAAACCATAAGGCCCAGTGCATATATATTTGGTGTGTAGTATTGTCAGGGCTAAAATGTTTAAGATTGAGTTATATCAGAATTCTTGTCTGTTTAAAAACCTTGTAATCAGTTATAGCAATGGTACTCAGGTAAGCGTTTCAGGGCCATCATGGCCCTCTTGTTTTTAAGATATATCAGGTTTAACACTGTTTCATCTCAATTCTAAAAGTATATGTTTATGGTTTACAATAACATTTTCAAAATGCATTTTGGTTTATATACAAGGGATGTTCAAAAAGTTAGCAGAAAAGTGTTCTCATTTCTTTATTTTAGATGGCAGATTTATGAAACTGCACTATGTTGTAGGTTGATATATATATGTATGTGTGTGTGTGTGTGAGACTTGGAGTGGCTTAATTCAGCCTACATGTATTATGTAACTTGCTAAGTATAATGATACTTAAATAGAAACAGCTGTTTAAGCATAATGTTTTTTGTTAAAACACCATATACTTCTGATTCCCAGATACGGCTGCAAGCCATTAAACGGTGCGAGGAAGGCATATTGAATGCCACACGTCTTGGTGACCCCAATGTGATCCAGGTGGGCTGTGTGACCCAGTGGAACCTCTGTCTTCCACTTCTGCAGCCTAACATCCGAAACTACGTCCGCAAACCTCTCACACAGGTCGCTGAGGCACTTGAGAACATTCAAAGGTAAAAACATACATAATGTGATATCTCTCATTGCTGATATCCTTAGCATCTGTGTCCATATTTTCAACTGCAGTCTTAATTTGGATTCCTTTGGTGACTGTCTTATATTATCTGTATTAAATTGGTATGAGGCAATAAAAGATATGTCCAGTTTTATTTTTATTATCATGTTGATAGAATGAAAAAGTGTTAAAGACACAGGGAAACACATATTGAACTAAATTCTTTTTTTAAAAATAGAAATAAAGATATATCAGCCTTTGTGTTTAACTTAAATATTGAAACTGTATTGTTGTGAAATGAAAGCTCCTTGATCATTTTTAACGATATAAACTTTTTGGTTTTCATCAACTTGTGCTAATCCTTCTTTGTGGTTCCTGAGTTGTACCATTATTTTGCATCTTCATTTATTCTTGTGGAAATGGAACTGGCAACCTTCAAATTTGTAGTTATTGCACATAACTGATATGTAGAAGCAGTTTGATGGTTGTGTTGTTGCAGTCTCCTGGTACAGCTGCGATGTCAGGTGCACACAGAACTGGCCAAGTGTGAGGAGGATGAGGAACAGATAGAAGCTGCCATGACCCACCTTAAAAAGGTACAGTCCAACTTGTCTTAAGCAGCCACCTAAGGGACGACCCGAGATTGGCTGCTTAAGACAAAATATGACTTCAGCCATATTTTAGGCGCACCTATATAATGTATATGTACTTATATGTACTTATATATGTGTGCATGTTTGTTATTGTCTTTATTTATTTATTATGTCTTCTGTATGTGTGTATGTTTGTTATTTTTTTATTATAATTAATACCACTCTTTCTTTCTCTCTTGTCTATTTTCCTTCCCTCTTCCTCTCCTCTTTCTATTTTTTTTCTCTTGTCACACCATTATCTTTTTTTTTTCTTTCTCTCATCCTATCCTCTCATCTTTCAAACAATAGAAAAAAGAACATAAATAAAGTTCATTTTTAATGAAATAAATTTATAGATGGGCATAAAACAACGATATATACGATTCTTGAGCTTTTTCCAGCATCCAGAAGCTTCACTACTTTCATTCGCTCTTCTAACGTTAGGCATTTTCGTTTCGACATCGTGGCATACACAGTCATAATGCGGAATTGTTCTAGAAATTCCATTTTATACCGCCAATGATTTATTGTTTTTAACATTATTTTTTGTTAAATTTCTATAATTATTCGACTTCAATTATTCATTCTTTATACTCACAAAGATGAAACATGTCCGAATTTAATTATTCAAACTCAAAACACAAACAGTTTCGGTGATCTTCAATGGAGCGTACACAAATCGAGTCAGCTTTCTGTTTACTGATTGTTTTGCCCAAACTGTGATTACATCAAGAGCTATCGAAGGTAATTAAAACACTGGGCATTGGCTGATGGATCATTCATCAAATAACAACAACGTGTCAAACACCAATTCACACCGTACTTTGTTTGCACACTCTATGAATGGAACAATTATGACAGTGGGAGGGGGGTATGCAATTAGCGGTTAAGTGTACGGCGCGAGACAACTATTGACCGTCTGCACCTGCATCTGTTGATTGGGTGCCGATGACCGCTAATTAGGAGTCAATTAAAGAAGGATTTGACCATCAAAGGTGACCGCTGGCCGCTGAAGACACGTGACAGCTGATTACACGACAATTAAAGAACAAATTTCTCGGGGGGACCTGAAGTGACCGCTTACGGCATGGTGACCGCTTAATACACATGACCGCTAAGACAAGTTCGACTGTACTTGGTCTTAAAGGACTTGAGTTTTTTTTTTGACAGAACTTTAATCATTAAAGCAAGGATGTATTTTATTTTTTTGTGTGTGTGTAGATTTTACTGTTTAGAGAAATTTCAAACTTTGATAAACTTTTCAGTTATTGTTTACCCTTTCATATCTAATATATGCCATTTTAGTTGGAAGTGAAGCACTTGGATTTATGGGATTCATTCTATATGAAAGCTGAAGATTCTGTAAAAGTAAAAAAGAAAAGAGAAAAAAAGGAGACAAAATTAAAAAAAAATAAAGTCCCAAAGAGTATCAAATTGGAACCTTAACATCAACAAACAATCAAACAAAAAAAGGAGAAAAAAAAATTAAAGGACCGATAGTCCTGAAAGCTGCCAATTGAAAAATACTGTTACAGTATCCTAGCTTATAAGTTAGTGCAAGACAATTCATGGGATTTTGAAATCATAGACACGTAATAATTTAATGGAATAAAATCTTTCAGAACTGATACTATAACACTTTGCTAAGATACTATCATGATTAAGATTTGTTTGGTATTAAAGTATAGGCCGGGATAGGGTTGATATATAGGTCAGCCTTTACGAACTACTTTCCGATTTTTATGTGCAGTACATAAAAACATCCAAAAGTGTACAGACACGGATACGATATTTAAAGTTGTTATTTCACTTTATAATGCTCTGTATCTTCTCTGTATCAATCTTGACCATTTATGTTTTTTTCTATTCAAGTTGTGACAATACTTTCCTTAACGTTTATGTTGATCTAAAATGTTCACGGGTTCATACATATTGCCATAGACTATAATATTCATCTGCGAATATCAATCAGAATGAAATACATGTATCATTTTCTCATATTAGTTGGTCTTATGACCATAAAATATGGTTTGAATACAACACTTTCTGAAACAGTTACTTATAAGAGACAGATGCGAATAACTCACGATATTATATAGAAACAATTTGGCCTATTTCATAGGGAGCATGTATATTGAAATATGAGTTATCAGGTTCCTGAGACTGAGATCATAGCAATAAGACTGTGTTCTGAGAATCAGAATGCAGCTAAAAACCTTTACCTAATGTAAATTATATTTTATATACTTGTATAACTTTTACACCAGTAATAACTTAAATCTTTGATACCGGTTTTTACACTTTTACATCAGGCTTTATCCTTGGATGATGCCAAGCTGTACCAGGAGAGGCTGGAGGTGTTGTTACATCGGTTGGAGCTGAGATCAGAGTTGTACCAGCAGCCAGAGAGAGAGGAGGACCTGGCTGGGATGATCATTGAACAGGTAAGAACCCTTTCATAAACTGGGGATAGTACTGGAATGGCATGCATCCTGGATACCCATTATCACTGGAATACACTATTTTTTAGCTCAACTTTATTACTAAAGCTTTGTGGTGTCAATGGCAGCATCACACCTTAATAAAGATTTTGTATGCAAATTGCTACCATGCATATATCTGAGTATATATATATATATATATATATATATATATATATATATATATATATATATATATATATATATATATATATATAGTCTTCAGGCACAAGTTTGGTAACTCTTGACCAAATTCATTTTAAATTATGGCTCTTTTAGGACTTACAAAGTTTGGTTAAAATTCTCCATGCAGTGT
Source organism: Solen grandis (assembly GCA_021229015.1). Classification (NCBI taxonomy): domain Eukaryota; kingdom Metazoa; phylum Mollusca; class Bivalvia; order Adapedonta; family Solenidae; genus Solen; species Solen grandis. Next base: position 64,261,185 of record CM037786.1, on the reverse strand, counting down.
TCTATCATGGTTATATCTCAGCATTCAGTAATTAGATCTATCATTAAGGAGTTAAGCGGCATCAGACCATCAAGTAAGATAACTCTTGACTGAAGCAGTCAAAACAGTCAAGCACACTGTTCTATGGACAGCTTCTGACACCAAGTATTGGAAAGCTGGATTAGACTAAAACATTTCATAATATGTTAGATTGTGTCCTAAAGGTGTAATGTGTAAAGAACAGTAGAAAAACTGATCTGCTTGCTGGTTCTGGTTTTATATTGCTCGAATGGATTGTGTTATTGGTATCTTCATGTGGTAAAAGGTTAGGTATAACATCTTGTGACAACTCACTGTGGTGATATTCTGAGTCATGTAAACTGACAGCTGAAGCTGGTTTTTAACATTTGATGATCTTGGCTAAATACATCCTTAAATGTCTTTAATGGCATCCATAGTCCATTGCCATGACAGTAAATTGATGTTGAAATTATTGAAGAAAAAAAAAAGAACAAAATAAAAACCAGCAACTACAAAGTGAGTGTTTTTCAGGCCCGCAAGGCCAACTCAGGCACAATGCGTATGAAGCGGTCCCTACTGGTTAAGGCAGGTGAGGCCCTAGCCCCAGATGCCTTCCAGCTGGTCTTGGACAGTGAGAGTGACACTAAAGGTAGGCTATGCTGTTAGTGTTGTATCCAAGTTGTATCTGAGTTGTATTCGAGTGGTGTGTATCTGTGTGGATTGTTAGCTACTGGAGAACTGTAGTAGGGTTTTCAGGCCTAAGTTTTATTAAATGTTTTAGCCCAGTATTGTCTGTCACAGTGCTTCAGTCTTAAACCTGAAGCTAAGCTTCACTGATATGTATTATTATTATTATGGACTGTGATTATAGGCCTTTATAATTTTACACATCTCAAATTTAGTTTCTTCACAACTCAGAAAATCCAAAGACCCTACCTCATAATTTTGTTTTTTTATTGCAGAACTGACTTATTAGGAAATGCTTATAATACATGTATTATATATATACTTACAGAATTTGAATCTCTAGAATGAATATTGAAATAGTAACCTACACAATTTTTAAGTAAAAAATTAGGGATTTTTAATGCTGAGCTATAATCTCATGTTGAGATCCTGTTCCCAGATATACCCCTAATCTCTCTCTAGATATATATACCTATATACTTATATACCAACATTCTTATATACCTGTAAATACCTATATATTTATATACTTACATCATACTTCTGTGATTATATGTCTATACTCTTATATACTTGAACTCTTGTAGACCTGTCTTCCCAGTAGTTTGTGTGGCTTGTATAGTGTGCTGTGACCATTATCTGTCTTGTTCTTCCAGTCTGAGTATAGTTGAAATGTTGCAGTTCTGTGTTTGGCGTCTTTCCTACAGAACCCCAGTTGTATCGCAGTTTATTTTAGAATTGTTACATAAGGTGCTATGGTTGTCTTTTTATAAATCATGTGCATTTTTGATCTTCCTTCTATTCTCATACATGTAACCACAGCAGTGTATTTCTGTTTGAACAAAAAGTATTTCTGAAGAGAAATAACTGGCCTGAATTCTATGGCCAATTTTTTGCTCGACTATTCGAAGAATATGAGAGCTATTGTAGTCGCCCTGGCATCAGCATCAGCGTTGGCGTTTCAGCTTTTGGTTGAAGTTTTGCATGCAAGTTACTATCAACCTTATATCTCAATAACCATTTATGGTATTGACTTGAAAGTTTTATAGATATGTTCAGGGGCATCAGACAACCAAGGTAGGTAACTCTTGACTGAATTTAATATAAATTATGGCCCCTTTTTAACTTAGAAATTTTGGTTAAAGTTTTGCATGCAATATAAAATTTGGTTAAAGTTTTGCATGCAAGCTACTATCCAGCTTATATCTCAATAACCATTCATGGTATTGACTTGAAAGTTTATAGATATGTTTAGGGGCATCAGACAACCAACTAGATAACTCTTGACTGAATTTAATATAAATTATGGCCCTTTTTTAACTTTGAAATTTGGGTTGTAATATACTTTCATGCATATATCTCAGTATCCAGGCATGCGATTGATTTGAAACATCTTTAATATGTTTAGGGTTATCATACTTTCAAGATAGATAACTCTTGAAGGAATATATTACAAATTATGGCCCCTTTTTTAACTTAGAAATTTTGGTTAAAGTTTTGCGTGCAAGGTACCTTCATGCTTATGTTTCAGTATCCAGGCATGGGATTGATTTGAAACATCTTTAATATGTTTAGGCATATCAAACTTTCAAGGAAGATAACTTTTGATAGAATATATTAGAAGTTTTGGCCCCTTTTTAACTTAGAAATTTTGGTTAAAGTTTTGCATTCAAGCTACTATCTAGCTTATATCTCAGAAATTGTTCATTGTATTGACTAGAAAGTTAAGGAGTGTATTCAGGGGCATCAGAAAACCAAGGAGGATAACTTTAGGACTGAATTTTATACAAATTATGGCCCTTTTCTAACTTTGATACTTGGTTAAAGTTTTGCTTGCACAGTGTTATTATGCTTATGACTCAGTAACTAGGCATGAGAATGATTTTAGACTTCATAAAAATATTAAGGGGTATATTATTATATACAGGGTATATGAAGGGCAAGAATTGAAATAGATTTCATTTGATTTACCAACAAGCATTTTGAATAGTCGAGCGTGCTGTCCTCTGACTATTGTATGAATTGTACATACACATGAATTGAATTCAGTTATATTTTCATATTAATTATATGTGTATTCATTTTATTTCTTGATATTTAAAAGCTTTCAGTACTATCAGATTTCTTAAATTATCAGATTTCTTAAATTGCTGTCTTCATAAACTGAATTTGAAACCATTATTAATTAATTAATTATTAATTAATAAATGTTTTGGCCATACTAAGATAATCAAGTTTTGGGATATGAAATAAGTCAGTATTTTGTACACATGTTGTTTGTATTACTCATATCTTTTGTGTGATTTTCTTTTTTCTAGCTGTGATTTATGATGGTAAATTTCAAACCAAATGCATGGTTTTTGAAGGGATGTTAGTAATTTTCATACCAGAGGGCCTAGTATTAACCTTCTAATACTTGAATAACTTGAATTCAATTAACTCTTACTGCATTATAGATAGCAGGAAATTGCCCAGTGCAACAAGTATTTGGCTAATCTGATTTTAAACAAAATGCAACTCATAAATCTTTAGGACCCCATTGTCCAGTCCAGTGGAAGTGTACATTTGTTAGTTAGTTTGTGATACTGCATGTGGGTAGTTGACCTAGTCATTACAGGAAAGTAATCCCATAACAGTTACAATGGCAGGCTCTTAATTTAACTACACTTTCTGGATATGTCCATATTGTAGTAAGCCATTACAATGAATGATTGAAGAATAATTACCAGTAAGGATGATCATCTGGAGTCCTTGTGGTTTTAAGTAGGGGTTAGGCTTCAACATAAAGCCAAGTACATGTAAATGAAATGGAATTTGTAGGGCCTTTTCTGGTTGCTTAGCTTATATAAATGACTTGAAACGGGAATGGTTGGCCTGGTGACAAGTTAATGTGACATAGGGTGTTACCATGCCACTTGCTGCAATGTGGCATCTCTGTATTTACTGTTACGAGCGTAGCCAAACTCTCCAAAATTCTGAGAATGTTGTATATGGCAAAAAAAAAAAAAAAAAATCAAGAAAAAAAGAGGTGTCCCAAATGAGCTACAATGTAACAGTAGTACAATGTCACTGGTAGTTTGAAACTTGAGCATTATGACAAGAAAATATTATCAGAGTTCAGATTCTTTGACTTTCTTTTAATTAGAAATGGTGAAATATACAGGATGTGTTTTATAAGTTGGTTCACATCTGTTAGTAAGGCAATAGTAATTACTGGAAAGGGTATATTAAGGAAGAATATATTGATTCATGGTACAAAAACATTTTAATTTTGGTGTAAGAAATAACATCAACTGACTCTTGTAGAAGGAAAGGTCTTGTTTTGTGGGGCTTAAAAGAAACTGTAGCAGATATATATCACATTATAAAGACACATTGTCAGTCTTACTTACCCTTAAATGACATTTTTTTAAAAGACTAGTAGATTTATATCCTATGATAAACAGTAGTCAGGCACCCTCAACCCTTTACTTTACATGGACACTTTTTGACATATTGCCAAACAGAGCAGACCAAGATCAGATAGATTCTGGAAGGAGCTGTGTCTCCTTTGTTTGCTACATGGCAAATAAATATCAGTTGTTATACATAAACCATTAAAAGTACAGTAAATAAATATTTATCAAGTTATAAATTTGTACACAGATACTTATAACATAAAGGGTTACATTATGTAAATGATATCTTGTATTCATTTTTACTTGGTGAGGGAAATAATATTAGTTACATTTTATTATGAAATATTACAATAAGGAATTTATTTAAGTAATATTTATGGGTTGTTTGGGGGATTTATTATGTAGGTAGGTTCAGCTTTAATGGGAAGCTGATGCATTCTGGTGATGGTTAGATATGCCTTAAATTGTATATTGTCACCTCCCATCTCTGGTGCCAGTTTCAGCATTTTATTAGCTTGTCTGTTTTTGCAAAGAGAAAAAATACGAGCTATTGTCGTAACTCTTGCATCCACATTGTCGTCGTTGGGCGTCATCCCTTCTCTCTTTTCCATATACAACTTTCATTTTTGGTATGCATATTCATCTGGACAAGACCTATCCAGATATATGCAAATTTTCCACCTATTGACCTTGACCTTTGACCTATTTTTGCTGTAACTTTTGAAAACTTTGAAATGCCTGTCATTTCAGAACCGTTGTCAACAGGGCATTGATATTTCACATGTGAATTCCTTGTAGCAAGACCTTTCTATCAATGTTACACTTTTGGACTTTTATCCTGACCTTTAATTTTTAACCTTGGCCATAACTTCTTTACTATTTGACATACAACTTTTATTTTTGGTATGCATATTCATCTTGACAAGGGTTATTCAGATATACCTCAATATTTTATTTATCAACCTTGACCTTCAAACTTATTTTGCCATGACTGTTTTAAAATAGATATTTCTTTGTCATTTTTCAATATTTTCTTTTTAAAAACTTTGTATACTGGTTTGTCATCATATGTACCTGTGCAGGTGTTATTTTGGTCATGATCTTTAGGCAGATAAAAAAGAGCATTTTTTATTAGCTTGACTATTCGAAGAATATGAGAGCTATTGTAGTCGCTCTTGCGTTTGCGTTGGCGTTGCAGCTTTTGGTAAAGTTTTGCATGCAAGTTACTGTCAACCTTATATTTTTTTTGAAAGTTATAAATATGTTAGGGGTCAGACAACCAACGTAGATAACTCTTGACAGAATTTAACATAGATTATGGCCTCTTTTTATCTTAGAAATTTTGGTTAAAGTTTTGCATGCAATATAAAATTTGGTTAAAGTTTTGCATGCAAGCTACTATCCAGCTTGTATCTCAATAACCATTCATGGTATTGACTTGAAAGTTTATGAATATGTTTAGGGGCATCAGACAACCAAGGTAGATAACTCTTGATGGAATTTATCACAAATTATGCCCTTTTAACTTAAACAAAAAATTTAAAGGGGCATCAGAAAACCAAGGAGGATAACTTTGGGACTGAATTTTATACAAATTATGGCCCTTTTCTAACTTTGATACTTGGTTAAAGTTTTGCATGCACGGTGTTAGTCTGTCTCAGTAACTAGGCATGACTTCATAAAATTATTAAGGGGTATCAGACTATCAAGGTATGAGTTTTGACTATTATTATATGCAGGGTATGTGAAGGGCAAGAATTGAAAAAGATTTTATTTAATTTACCAACAAGCATTTTGAATAGTCGAGCGTGTTGTCTCTAACAGCTCTTTTTTTTCTTTTTTTTTAAATGTTTTTAAATTTTACAGTTTTGTGTTGATTATCAAAAACTCAGTGGATTTGCAATTGTGATTTTTTATTTACATGTTTTACGTCTTTGTGTTGTATACATTATATTCCATGCATAGGTCAAGGTCATCCTTCAAGGTCAAAGGTCAAATTTAAAGGGTATGATACTTCAACTTTGCATTTAAAGGCTTACAGTTTTAGTTGTGATTTTCAAGGTCAAATTTTTTAAGTGTTTAACAAAAATATATAATTTTGGCAAAAACAGACGAATGTTGGCACCCGCATGCGGTACTCTAGTTATACAATGTACCCCCTGCCTCATAGAAGTGGGGACCATTATAGGAATCTCACTCATCACATTCCATCACATCACATTCTGTCCTATACTCAAATTAAATGAGGCAAACTCCACGCAGTAGTTACCTCCCCTTACAGTTGTAGATAACCACTGCCACCACAAGTAAAACTTAACAGAATTTAGCTAATTTTTCTTCATTCCAAAAAAAATTAGATATTTTACTGCGAGGTCATTTTCCTAGGTATGTTTTCTTTAATAAACATCAAATATCGCCTTGGGGTAAAAAAAAATGTCATTTTAAAAAATATTTTTGTTTTTGTGACAGCAGAATGATGGAGATGCCATTTTGTTAGTTTACCATCATCACGTGCCATTTGTGACGGCAGTGATTTTTTGCTTGCAAGGAAGATCACTGTGTGGAGTTTGCACATGAGGATAAGATTGGATGCTGGGATATCAATCACCTCAAGTGATAGTTCTTAGTTGGGTTTACTCTTATCTGAATACCATACTAAATCATTAAAAAAGGAACATTCAACACATTTTGAACAGAAAAATAAATAATAAGTTGAGAGACATTGTCATGCTACACTTGACATTTTTTTTTTTAGATATGAATTATGTTCATGAAAATAAAAGGCAATATATTCAGCATTTAGCTTTAAACTCAAAATATAACATTTTTGTAACTAATAGCATGTACTACTTTTGCAACATATATTCAATCTTAGTGAAAATAATATAAATGATCATAATTATCATGGTTTCCATATCTGTCAGTTTTATCTACAATCTAAACACTCGAAAAGTGTATAAAGGATATTTTCCTTTAGATGAGTAGTAGTATGGATATTGTTGTTTCAGACTTACTCATAAAAACTTTTGATTGTAATATATAGATATACATACTAGTAAGTGGTTTTCTTTGCAGGCAGAAATTTGCATAATTATATTGATTTAGTATGTTGATTTGAGTTAACTATTAGTTTTTAGCAGAATGCAGTTTGGCATCATTCTGCATTAATATTTGATTGATATATTTCATTTTTTTCTTTATACACTTTGAAATTTAGTTAAAACATATTAATTATTCACATTCATACATGAAAAGTACATGACAATAAAGCAATAATTTTGTGAAATAAATATAAAATTTCTCTCCAACAAATTTGAATTTCAAATGTGACTCATAGTATGTTTATTTTGATAAAAATAGGATACTGGTTATTGTATATTCTATATCTTTTTCAGGGGAATAGGTTGTCATATTCATAAGTTGCAGCCTTCTTAGTTTTCATGACTAATAACCCAGAACTTTATATTTTTTCATCTGATTTTTATTTGATTATTCAAATCATATGTACATGTATGTGCTTTAAGTGTGTGTGTGTGTGTGTGTGTGTGTGTGTGTTTCCATTTTACAATGTTTGTAAGGAAATATAGCTAAATGGGTACATGACCTGGATGAAATAAAAAAAAAACTGTGAAATTTGAGTTACATAGCAATATACATGATCATAATTTGACTGAGTATTGCAGCAGATGCAGCTTTGTTTACTGCATGCAGCAGTTACTTATAATTGCTGAGTACCAGTAGCTCTTGCAGATTATTAAGTCCTGAGTTATTCTATTATTTTAACTATGGTTTTATGTAGCTAATGTACTAATTTCACAATGCAGCTGTAATAAAAGTTAATACAGTGGCGCTATCGTATCAGTTGTCAAAAAATACGATTGATATACGATTGAAATACGAACGATATGCGATATACGATCTGCGATATGCGATGTACGATAGCAAGTCTGATTTACCTTTACAATACGATACGATGCGATGCGTTTATAATCTGATACCATACGATATACGATCCACGATCTGCGATTTACGTTATGCGATATACGGTAAGCACGGTTTACATGACATTTTTATACATGTACCTGCAAGATTGATTTGACTACAAGTCCAGAAATATGCAAAAACTTCATGTTGTTAATAATATTTATCGTTACATATAACTGGTAATCCGTGTGTTCCTCTGAAATAAACATAGCGAGCGACAGGAAATGGGGACATACTAAATTGCGGTCCCCCTGAAAAAGCGACGGACTCTGCGATCTCCATCGAGACCACTGTTAACGGCTTATGTAAGGAGAGAAAGTTAAGTTTTTTTTAATGAAGATTATTTATAAATATATTTTTATGATTACGTGTAATAATAAAAATCACAATAAAAAATGATAACAGTACTTTACTGATATCTAGTACTCTTCTACTTGTGTTAATTAACACAAAATCTTTTCTTAAAAAATTATAATTATAACTGGTCCATGCCTTTTATATACGATCGCGACCGCTCAATGAGCGCTTGTGAACGAACACATAGAAGTATAGCACGTGCTAGAGAACTTCTGGTTAACTGTCAAATAGCTGAAAAAATGTAATGATGCATGAGCAACTGCATGCAACCTGCACCTTATATACAGAGAGAAAGAGATACCCGTATTGCTGCTTCTTTAAACAATTATTTAATTTTAAAAAAATGAAGACCGGAAGGCCATCTTGTTCGAAGATAGTAATTAGTGAAGAGGTCGCCGATTCTGTTGCAGCTTATACATGATGATAGCAGAAAATCTAATTTGCAAACAACTTCTAAATTGGTCCCATGCTTTCAACCATAAGCACATAATATATGTTCCTATAAAAGAACTGTTGCTATATTTTACTCGCTGTTTTAACTATAAAAAATATTTTTATTTGTTTTATCAATCATAAGAATACTCTAAGACTTACTCGTATGTGATTTCTATATTTTTAAAAGTCCTTTAGTCTTTAATTTGTAAAGAACCCCACCCCCTCGAAAGAGAGAGAGAGAGAGAGAGATTTTTTTTTTATTATTAATATCATCATCAACAAGATTCGCTATGGAAATATACTGATATATAGAATGTCTTCCGTTCGGAATATAATATTTCTATGATGACAATTTAATTTTAGAATAATAATGTAATAATGATATACATCAAAAGGAATAAACAATATGAATCAAATTAAATAATGGAAGAAACTTGTAGTGATGTTGTTGTTGTCTAGTAGATTCCTCCGTTGTCTTCGGGACACTCCTTGGTAGGATGAAGAATTTTGAGTTTTCTGTATTAAGGGTCACACTTCATTATGTACAATCGCAACATTGTGAATATATACTCTATAACGCGTAGGCGGCAGAGCTTTTAGTCAGACGGTATTAATTTAGTCGGTACAGTTTATATTACGTAAGTGTTCAATAGTGTATGTATGTATATACACATACTTATTCTAAGTTACATGTAAATTATTGTATAGTATTTATTATAATAAAGGAACAGTTTTTGACTAAGCTACCCAGTGACACTACGTACATAACACCCTGATTCTTTCTGTGATGTTTGTAAATAAAATCGGTATCGGCATTACATAAAGGTGACATATCCGGTCAAAATTAACACATGCTGTGCCCGCTGATAAGAAGGTATGACACGCGTCTGGTAAAATACAATTACGTAAGTTAAATATACACATTCATGCATAAATGTACATACATGAGAAAAAAAAATCAGATATATCTTAAGCAAACTATACATGTAATAATATGGAATTTATAGATTTTTTTCCCATTTAACTTTTATCATGTAGTGAATTTGTGTTTTCACGGACAAGGAGAGATCGGTAATTTAACTAAAACCGTATGCCTCTATTCTCAAAGGCAGTATGTTAATCTTCTATTGTGGGGGTCCTGTTGTTTTTTTTTAGCTCACCTGAGCACAACGTGCTCGTGGTGAGCTTTTGTGATCGCCTTTTGTCCGGCGTCCGGCCGTGCGTCCGTCGTCAACAATTTCTTTTAACAACATCTCCTACTAAACTACTCACTGGATTTTGATAAAACTTCTCAGGAATGTTCATTATGGGGCCCTTTACCAAAGTTGTTAAAATTATTTTGATTGGTCA
>CM037786.1:64200874-64250874 GCA_021229015.1 Solen grandis | reverse complement strand
GAAAATAAAGCGTGCAACATTAATATTCCCAGAAAAGTCGACAGATTGAAACAGAGAGTCATATGAACATGACGAAAATCTTAAACACCGCAGACTTTTTAACTGACGAACACACACAAAGATTACCTAACATAGTAGGTCACATAGTAACATAACATCCGATCGTATTTGTACCGCTCTGAATTTGATGGACATATAGGATGCACGTTTTTCTCGCCAAATTACATTTTTCTGTAGGGGACAGACAGCATTACACTTTTATTAGGCACACTTGTTTGCATAAGGCAACCATACAGTGTTTTCTTGTATATTGTTAAGGCGTTTTCAAATATAATAATAAAGGAGGAGAAACGCCTCAAACTATCCAATATTTAATAGAAAACATTTCTCGCTTACAGGGAACTTTATTTTCGTCAATGTCACACGTCGCATATATCCCCCCCTTTTTTTCGTGCTCTTTGTAATGATTTTGCTTTTTTTATTTTCAAGATGGTGTCAGGCGTAGACAATATTATCTTCCATTTAAAATAAATATCAATCTGCAAGGTTTCGCAGATATTCCATGCATTAACTGGCCCATAAACATTATTTTTTTTAACTCCAAATATATACAACAAACAAAACATTTTGTATTTTTCACATTTAATGGGCATTTAAGTTATATACATTCCGAATATAAAATTCCATTACATATTACTGCGCGAGACTCCTTTGAATAGTACTTTCCTCTGCCCCGTAACTTGTTTTTGCAATATCCTGTTGCATACAAACCCCGAGAAAAGTACATCTGCCCTTGCTTTCACGAATGTATGGCAAACACATTTAATCCAGCTGTTCGAGTTCAACACACTATGCATACATATAGAATACGCGGAGTGATGTAATTAAAAAAAAATATATGTAACGTGTTAAATATAAGAAAATGTGTGATGGTTATACGAAACCGGAAACAGCTGTTTGAGAAGCTGTTTAAGCACAATGTCATATGATAAAAACGACTTATTCCACAACAGTTCTTTAGAGAATAAATAATGTTGAGCACTATACTCCAAGATGTAGTGGTGCGTACACTTCTATTTTAGATGACTTGTAAATAAGGCGGTTTCCGGAACATGTTTGAAACAGCCGAATCGGTGGCCGTGGAATTCCGTACTTGTTGATATGCTTACGGTATTATTGATAACCCATAGGTAATATAAGGGATCAGGCGAGTTTTTTGTGAACATTTTCTTTACCGAAGATCCATTATGGGTGATAAATTTCCATGATTTGTTACAAACTAAGAGTTTCAGAATATTTGAGCTAAATTGACGTATCAGTAATATTGCACCTTTAATGATGGAAAAAACAACCCTAGTAAGATAATGATAGTTTTGTATTCAGTGAGCACACGTATCGAAATACGGTATCGGTGAAGTATAGCAAACGATATAATAAGGGTTTCTTATAACATCGTCGGAAACTACGAGACAGCCATCGTCGGATACCCCCTGCTGACTTATTCGTCTCACTTTATGACATCGATATTTTATCACTGACCTACAATTACTAAGAATGTCATAACTTATTGCTCCTGGGATAAAATCAAGGAGTGTTTTGTTCTGCTGTTTTGAATCCCAGTATGGGTAGCCTTTAAGTCGGTGAGCATATATATTGTTCAGGTATTTTACAGAAATAAACTCAAATCAAATTACCCTAATATATCATTATTTTGAGATTCAAATCATCTCTCTTTTCTTTTCAGTTCTAGTCACATTGATATTAACAATGAATTATTTGTGCTTTACAGCGTTCCAAGAAAGTCATTACTTTCATCTAATCAAGATGTCCAGACGTGATTAAACTGATTTTAATCTCCGAGAATGTCTGAATGCAGCTCGTTCAGTAACAATTCAAATAATGGGAAGAAAAAACGACGTTTAGAATGTGATGAAGATCATGTCCAACAGAAAAGACTGTTAAGAGAGCCGTCATCATGTGGTTGCTTTGAATTACCAAGAAAGCCTTAGCGTTTTTTTTTTCTCGTTTTTTTTTTTTTTTTTTTTTTTTTTTTTTTTTTTTAATATTATTGATTTCATGGACTGATGTATTTATCCATATAATTGAATAGTCTTTCATATGTACATCTGTATTATATTAGTGAACAAGTAAATGCACATAAAGACTTGGAGTATCAGGAATATACAAACAACCTGTTTTAGCTCGACGGCTTTTAAGGTATACATCCATCCTTGAATCGTGATTATGGTCCATCAAATGATCGTGAGAACTTTATAGTAAATGCAAGCCTTTATGGAATTTGATCCAAAGAGCATATAATTCCGATTCGGTAAATGCTTACACTTGCACTTTTTTAATCTTTCTAAGGACCATGATTATTATTTAACGACGGATGGATTACCTTCACCCGAGTGCTAGTGCTGGCTTTGCGGAATTCTGTCTCGTTGGTTGTTGTTTAATGAGACTTTGTATTATATAACTTTATCAAAAAATGTTTATCACATCGCAGCACCAAGATAAAAACACATCAGGTATCAAGGCTACCAACTTGAATAGTTAAAAATATTCAAAAAATAAGGGGATTCTAATGTTTCATCTTTAACAAATAAGTTTATTGTAAGTACATGAAAAGTTTTAAATGCTCCGGATAAGAAAATTTATCCTTGACCATAACACGAAAGTTCTTCCACCTACAACCTCCAAACTTCATATGTGTATGCACCTTGATGAGCTATACCCGCCGGTGACCTTTGCCTTCAAATGACCAAAGGTCTATGCCCCCTCGCCCCCTTTTCAGCTAGAAATTACGAGTAAATTTTTTTTTTCGGAAAACTACAATTCCTTCTTTAATTGGGATTTTAAGAATTACATGTATTTATCACTAACAGAAACATTGATGAAGTAACTCGAGCAAGCAATAGTTTGGGTCTTTCTTACATTTTTTTATCTTCGCTATCAAAACACACCCACTTAAAGCAGTATGATTCAATGAGAACATTTTCAACGACATACATAACTAATATTACATATTTTACTGTTATAAACATCATAATGCATTTAAAGCAGAGTTTATCAACGTACATAAAGAAGACATAAAATTTACAGAGAAGTATATATAAAATAAAGTGTTTCGGAAAAGAAAACATTGACTACGACGATACAAATAATTCTGTTTCACAAAATTACCACAATTTTAGGACGTCCGATTATGTCAGTGGCTATTTTGTTATCTTTGAAGATATAAACTTTAATGTATAAATGTATAAACGACAATACCAAGTAGTAGAAATATTAAAGTGCTTTAAACAAGTGTTCGTCAGAAAGTAAATAATTAAAGTTGATTTCCTTAAGACACGCAAATGGAGATTTATAGGACAAGTGCTGTCTATTTACACTAGTCACAGTGTATAATTATGGCATTACAGAAAAAGAAATAAGGTAATCCATCCATCATTAAATTGTGATCATGATCCATCAAGTGATCATGAGAATTTTATAGTAAACGCAAGCCTTTATAGACTTTGAGCAAAAAAAACGAACAAAACCTATTATTCCATGTCGATGGATGCCTCTCTCTGTGCCGAAGTCTTTTTAAGCATATGAAGGAGCACGTTTATTGACTGATGGATGGATAACTTTAAGTACGAGAGCAATTTCTAGTAAACTCCATTTTGAAAAAGAAAAAAACAGACGATACTCTGTGTATACTGACTGCTTACTAAAATAGGAGTACTTATTATAGAAGCTATGCCCGTGATGCAATTTTATCAATTCAAGTGCCATAACTCTTGAGTGATTTGGACTTTCCAGCTATTGATATTACGATTATGTCCATTGGTATTTGTAGTTTTAAGCTGGATATTGAATTTGGTTAATATAATTTAGTGTTCATAGTTAGAGAGCTGGCGTCATTAATTGTGCAGAACTTGAGAACGCACAACGTTAATTCCTTCCCTTTTTTTATCAGTTCAAGATGTGTTACTCTCTGGGGCGTCTGCTTATCGAATTCCGTCAAGATATTGTGCCAATACATCAATGTAATTTATCGGCAGAGTTGTCATACACATGTACTCTCTATACCAGGTAAGTATGTCAAGACCTTATAAACGGGCTAGGTCTAACGTAGCACGGAATTTCGTTGTTTCACGGTGAAGGTTTTCTAAGCGAGAATTCCATGTCCGATCCCATTCGCCCTTTCCGACCAGTCACGAACGCCGTGTGTAATATCAACTCATCAAAGCAGATCAGATTGTAGAGTCAGAACAAATTTTAAACGCTCTAAGTTAGCTGTTTTAATTGAAGAAATAAAAAATAATGTGACTAACGTTTTGTACAGCGGCCAGGTCTTTCCGGGTCATGTGTCCGATGGTCTCCGCGCACGCTGATCACGGGGAAAACCCTCTACGCGCTCACCCGAGACGACCGTTTGCAATCACAACACGGTCTCCAACGTCAACTGAGGACAATAGACGTGACGTGCGTTGCGTGGCGGCGTTGCCTCGATGTAAGTTACGTCACGGCTATTGTCAAAAGATCACGTGATAACGCGGGTTACCCTGCGGAAGGAAGAAAACACACATTAAATGTGTATGTGCGAGCATGATTTATGTGAATACCATTAAAACATTTTATCAGGTATGCACGCGCTCCTCTGTGTACGTGATTCTATATCATATTTATTAAATATAAGTATTAACATAACACTAATAATTGAATCATAAGGATGAGTGTATGAAAGCGCACACCAGCGCACATTCATATCATGAATAAACGAAACGTGCTTTCTATGTATTCTTTTCTCGCGCTTCTTCAATTCCAAAAGATAAATAAATAAATAAATAAATAAATAAATAGATAAATAAATAAATAAATAAAAAAATAAGTAAAATGTAGTTATATGTACACGCTCCCAAGAGCACAAGATTAATATAATATTTCGCCAATTTTATTTTTTATTTTTGGATCTACATTTTTTATTTATTTATTTTTTATTATTATAAATATTATTAGATATTATTGCTATTATCTTTATACATGCCCGATATCTAGATATAATTCTTCCTTTTTTATCTTATAGATTTATTGTAAAATCATTTATTTTCATTGACATTAAATTTCGTTGAATCTAGGATTGAATTACTTTCGTTGGTATATATATTCGTGGAACTATGTTCTAGAAAACATGTGGTCTATGAAATAAACAGTTTTCGTGGGGATAAATATTCGTGGATAAAGTCATCCACGAAATCAACGAAAAGTAGTTCCGCACGAAATTAATGATTCTACAGTATTATATTTTGGAACATGGGAAAGCGTTAACGTAGATCATGCTATTCTCTATACCAGGTAAGTATGTCAAGACCTTATAAACGGGCTAGGTCTAACGTAGCACGGAATTTCGTTGTTTCACGGTGAGGGTTATCTAAGCGAGAATTCCATATCCGATCCCATTCGCCCTTTCCGACCAGTCACGGACGCCGTGTGTAATATCAACTCATCAAAGCAGATCAGATTGTAGAGTCAGAACAAATTTTAAACGCTCTAAGTTGGCTGTTTTAATTTAAGAAATAAAAAATAATGTGACTAACGTTTTGTACAGCGGCCAGGTCTTTCCGGGTCATGTGTCCGATGGTCTCCGCGCACGCTGAACACGGGGAAAACCGTCTACGCGCTCACCCGAGACGACCGTGTGCAATCACAACACGGTCTCCAACGTCAACTGAGGACAATAGACGTGACGTGCGTTGCGTGGCGGCGTTGCCTCGATGTACGTACGTCACGGCTATTGTCAAAAGATGACGTGATAACGCGGGTTAACCTGCGGAAGGAAGAAAACACACATTAAATGTGTATGCGCGCGCATGATTTATGTGAATACCATTAAAACATTTTATCAGGTATGCACGCGCTCCTCTGTGTACGTGATTCTATATTATATTTATTAAATATAAGAATTAACATAACACTAATAACTGAATCATAAGGATGAGTGTATGAAAGCGCACACCAGCGCACATTCATATCATGAATAAACGAAACGTGCTTTCTATGTATTCTTTTCTCGCGCTTCTTCATTTCCAAACGATAAATAAATAAATAAATAAATAAATAAATAAAATGTAGTTATATGTAAACGCTCCTAAGAGCACAAGATTAATATAATATTTCGCCAATTTTAATTTTTATTTTTGGATCTTCATTTTTTATTTATTTATTTTTTATTATTATAAATATTATTAAATATTATTGCTTTTATATTTATACATGCCCGATATCTAGATATAATTCTTCCATTTTTTCTCATGGATTTACTGTAAAATCATTTATTTTCATTGACATTAAATTTCGTTGAATCTAGGATTGAATTACTTTCGTTGGTATATATTCGTGGAACTATGTTCTAGAAAACATGAGGTCTATGAAATAAACAGTTTTCGTGGGGATAAATATTCGTGGATAAAGTCATCCACGAAATCAACGAAAAGTAGTTCCCAACGAAAATTAATGATTCTACAGTATTATATTTTGGAACATGGGAAAGCGTTAACGTAGATCATGCTATTCTCTATACCAGGTAGGTATGCCAACACTTTAAACACGGGGTCGCTCTTTTATATTTACAAAAAAAAATAAAATATATAAATAAATAAATTAAAAATTGTAGTTTTTTATTTTTTTATTCATTTATTATTAATAATATTATTAAATATTATTGCTTTTATTTTTACACACGCCCGATATCTAGATATAATTCTTTCTTTCATTTTTCTTATGTATTTACTGTAAAATCATTCATTTTCAATGACATTAAATTTCGTTGAATTTGTGATTGAATTAATTTCGTTGGCACATATATTCGTGGAACTATGTTCTAGAAATCATGAGGTATATGAAATAAACAGTTTTCGTGGGGATAAATATTCGAGGATAAAGTCATCCACGAAATCAACGAAATGTAGTTCCCAACGAAAATTAATGATTCCACAGTATTATGATTTGGAATATGTGTGAGCGTTAACGTACATCATGCTACATGTACCTGTTTTGGATTACTCTGATAGTTGCATTTCAGTAAATATTACCTGGGAGCTGCCTTTAGAGCATTGCGTTTGGTGGGGTTCACCAGGTGGTATATATTATGTTGGCTGAAAATCAACTGCCCTTTAATCTCCACTTTATACCAGAGCATTGACTTGACTATTTGAGTTTACCGTCGTTTCGACAGTATTTCAGTCATATAGGGACGTCCAGCTAATTACAGGTGGAGGAAGACCCCGAATGCACTGTGGCATCCGGGTAGAACCACCGACCTACCGCAAGCCAGCTGGAAGGCTACCTCACATGAAATTCCAAATGACCCTGCCGGGATTCGAACTCACGCGGTGAGGGGCTGACTAAAGTCAGCGACTTTACTCTCTCGACCACGGAGGCCCCCTCCAGAGCATTGAGGTTTGGGTACTGTCTCTGAAGCATTGCATTTCATTGGCATGAAAGATAGGAGGGCGACCGTTTGGCAGCTATGTCATAATGTCATATTCGGTTATAGACCAACGATTTATCTTATAGGACTTATACAAGTTAAGGCATAGATAATATAGGTTTAGACCGGCTGAGCTGTAGCTCAATTATGGTTTCAAAACTTTGCCTAGGACTAGGTGTCTTGACACATAACAGTTGAGACTCAGGGACAGCTTCACTAATTTGGCTTATGGTGTATGGGCTGAGGTATCGACCAGCCGTATCACTGGCTTGGGATCATAGCAGTTAGGACTTGGTTGTTCTGGTCCCAAATCTTAGAGGTTCACTGTTAGTTTCATTTGCATTTACATTGTTCGTCTTATATATGTAATCACTGGCAATTATATAGCCCGAGTAAAATTAAATTTACTTAGGTATTTATTGTATGTTTCAAGCTGTAAGTTTCCAGCACGAATACATCTATAATCTATATTGCCGATCTACATAATGGACGATCTCCGAAATACTGTTCGAATCTATACTTCGATCCGTGAAACGTAAAGACAAAACAACAACAACAACAACAAAACTTCCTTTATTCTTATTGCTGTGCTCTACTCCGGAATCCCATAACTTAAAGATTGATTTCGGAGAGGTCTGCCGATGACAACCCATGGCGAAAATATAGGTTATATGCAGTATCAGGTTCAACTGAAGTGCCTTGGCCAGCAAAGCATACAACATTCTTCTTTTAAAGTTCAATAAGCGTTGTTTTGTGTACAGTGTTATGCAGGACTGATTTCCCCCGAATGAGTACCAGCACGGAATTTTGTTGCTCTGTATTATGAAGAAAAATTAATCCCTAACTCCTCTACTCTTCTTCACAACGCTTGAATTCCACCGAACATGCTTAACGCTAAATAATACTTCATTACATGCACTTAAAAACTTTTTTACAATTCTTATTTATCTAGTTTATGAACTATTTCATCTTCTAGCAAATAAGAGTAAGTTCTAAAGGTGATACAATTCTGCAACTTACGCATGCACGTGAGTGTGTCTCTACTTAATTGAAGAATTTAAGAAGTAATGAAAGCCAAATGCTGATGGTAGAATTTGAGCCAGTGCGTATTCGATCTGCCAGTGGTGAAACTGAGTCTGAATACTCTTTTTATTAGCTCACAACGTGCTCAAGGTGAGCCTTTGTGGTCACCCTGCGTCCGTCGTCGTCCGTCGTGCGTCGTGTGACGTCAACAATTTTCTTTAAACGGCTTCTCCTCTTAAAACGCGGGACAGAATTTGATTAAACTTGGCAAGGATGATCCTTGGGTGAACCTTCACAAAAGCTGCTAAAATATACTTGATCCATATAGAACTCTGGTTGCCATGGCAACGGAAAGAAAAAAAAATGAAAACTTTAAAAATCATCTCCTTCAGAACTACTGGCTAGATTTCAGAATGTTTTGGTACAGATGTTCCTTTGGTAACTATCTACAAAGATTGCTAAAATTATTCCGATCTGAAAAAAAATATGGCCGCCAGGGGCGGGGCTAATTTGCCTAATGTGTACATAGTGAAATCTTTAAACGACATATCCTCTGAAGCCGCTGAACAGAATTTGATTAAACTTAGCAAGGATGATCCTTGGGTGAACCTCCACAAAAGCTGCTAAAATAAACTTGATCCATGAAGAACTCTGGTTGCCATGGCAACGGAAAAATATGAAAACTTTAAAAATCATCTCCTTCAAAACTACTGGCTTGATTTCAAAATGTTTTGGTACAGATGTTCCTTGGGTAACTATCTACCAAGATTGCTAAAATTATTTCAATCCGTAAAAAAAACATTGCAATCAGGGGCAAGGCTAATTTGCCTTATATGTACACAGTGAAAACTGTAAACGACTGAAACCGTTAGACAGAATTTGATAAAACTTGGCAGGGATGACCCTTGGGTGAACCTTCACATAAGTTGCTAAAATAAACTTGTAGAAATCTGGTTGCCATGGCAACGGAAAGAAAAAAAAGAAATGTTTAAAAACATTTCCTTCAAAAGTACTTACTTGATTTCAAAATGTTTTGCTACAGATATTATTTGGGTAACCCTCTACCATGATTGCTAAAGTTATTCTGAACCGTAAAAAGATCATGGCCGCCAGGGCCAGGGCTAATTTGCCTTTATATAGTGAAATTTTTGAAAGACTTCTGCTCCAAAACTACTGCCAGATTTTAAAATGTTTTGGCACAGATGATCTATGGTTACAGAGATTGCTCCTCTAGAACAGGGCCATCATGGTCCTCTTGTTATGCATCGTTTAAACGTTAGTGGATTTCTCATGATGGCCTTTTAAGTGTCTTACTAGCCAGGCAGCAACAAACCTTAACCCATTTATATGCAGTTGTTTAAATTCATGTGTGGTTGAACTGATTCATTGAAAAGATCGTATATTATTCATATAAATTTTAGGTGAGCCAGGGCTTTAATCTACCATAAATTTGTTATTTTAATATAAACTTAATTGAAAAACATACAAACCATTTTTGTTATATAAAATATTAAACCAACTTACTTTATTACTTCTCTGGACAAGAAACAAAAAAATGAGTTACTGGTATGTTGAAATTAACAAATTATTGCCTCGTGTCGCCCCTGTTTGAAATCATTAAATCAATTCGCGAAGAAAATCATAAAATCTAAAGTGTGTGTAATATTGATGATTATGACTAGTAACTTGATCTAGATTATGTATTTATATTGTTGTATCTCACGAATGTCAGTTTCATTCCTTTTCAGACTGTTCTATATGTGACAGGGAATTTTCAATTACAACTTGAAACTTGATCACATTTTATCTGAATTCGACGAACGAACGGCAATCAGCATTACTAATAGAAAATCTCTCGTAGGTTCGCGGGTGACTAATGTTCGACTCTAAATCAAATAAGGAGAACGCAATAATTTCAGTAACAATAAACTTGTTAACAATTGCAAACGTTCTCCTACTTAAATCAAATAGAAATAATATCAGTTGACATGTTGTTAATTTGGTTTGCTAGTATTAATTTATCGTTGCAGGCATGCGACACATTAGTTTTCTTGACGCCGTGGTACAGCGATAGTATTCATAGACTATTCATCACAACTTCGAGATCAATGAACGCTTGGTGATAAACCTTTTCATGTGCAAAGTACTAGTATAAACCGGGCATTGTCGAAAGCTGTTACAAAAGATGTGATATATAGATTGTTTACCAATTTTCATTACAAGAAGTGAGTTTATCTACCAGATAGTGTGACCAAAACATGTTAGACGTGTGTCCATGTGGCTGTTGTTGTTTTTTTCTAGTCTTTCTGTTTGTCTGCGTTTTCTTGTCTATTTATCTGACTGTCTGTTTTTAGTCTGTCTGTCTGTGTGACTCTGTTGTCTTGTTGCTCTACATTATGAAACAGGCTTATTTGAGAAAGACGTTTTGTTTGCATTACGAAGCAGATGAAACATTACATCCTTGATCTGGTGGACCTTAATATCAGTCACTATCTAGGGACATTTTCAATTCAAATTGACTTACATGCTATCCAAAAGCTACACTGGGATGATAGGTAGTCAGTTTGACCTAGTTTGACCTGGTTTGACCTAGTTTGACCTGGGTTGTATGCATTTTTATCGTTTATATTGGAGCAGCATGTATACTTACTTATATATCCGGTCATTATAATGTTAAACTGACAGGCACTGCGGGCCGATATAATATGGACAGGATGATGTCATCGCTAAACATTTTTTACGATGTGTAGATTTCATGAGCTAAAATGTGTGTGTTCATTTTGTCAGACTACAAAATGACCGCTGTTAAATTAGCAACGCTTTCAATTAAAAGGCTCAAAAGAGTCTGAAAATACTTAACAGGCAACAAAATATTTAGTTAAGCTTTTTAGAAGCTATTTGAGATAGAAAAAAAACTCGAAATGGACTTCAAGAATTTTACCAAAATTCAAAATTAGATAAAACAAAGAGTCGGTATAATATAACAAATAATTCATGACATTTCGGGCAAAATGCAAGCTTCACATCGGTCCATATACTTTTCTCAGTCTGACTGACCAGTCCATACACTTTCAGTCGCCCAAAATGACATGTATTATTTGTTAAATATATTTCAGCTAAGACAAATTCTCAAATCATGCTTACATTTCTATTGTAACTTACATGTGATTATTTTTAACTTTGATTTGTATATTAGTGAAATACTTGTTATCATCAGTTGTACCGGGGATGGACAAGACATTTAATGAGATTCTTTTCCACAACATATCAGTCTTAATTCATGTATATAGATTACCAGAGGGCATGGTACCCTGCTTCGATAATCTGTAGACCAGCTGTCTGCTGTCCTCACGACAGTCAGGATTGCAATGTGGTATTATGTTGATGTTACCACACTATGACAGTTTTTCAGTCATATAGCTATATCCAGCTAGTACAGGCGGAGGAAGACTCTGATTTCACAAAGGCACCCGGTTAGAACCACCAACCTACTGGAAGTCTTTCACTCTGACGCAGCTGGACTTCATACAAAAAGTGGTAAGGGACTAACTGACAAAAGACAGTGACTTTTTCCACTTGGCCACGGAGGCCCTTTGGGTATCATGATTCAGTAGTTTTATATATTCTATTGCTAACTGCAACATGTTGATATTTTACGGGATCCCATTCTATTCATTATTTATTTAATTAATAAAATACTTCTGCTTAATGCTTTTAAAATTGCATTTCGACAAACGTAATCAGGCTGTGAAACTACAAGTACCTGCTCCTCCAATGTTTCCTAACCCTGTCTTTAAATGGGCTGGTCGAACAATGGGTAAAACTACAGTCCACTACAAAAATAATAGAACAAATACTGTATGGATAAAATAATCATTTCAAAGTTATAGAACTAATTGCTAATAACCTATTAAAGCTGAAGAGAGTTATTAATCAAATAAATATTACCAAACTTACAGTTACTTAGACTATTTCTCCCGTTTGACTAAAAACAAAGGAAATAACTTTTAAAGAATGGACAATGCTATTTTGCGGGAACTTTACCTAATGACGGACGCAAAAACTAAATTTGTCACACATGCAAAACTTTAACCAAAGTTTCTAAGTAAAAAAAGGACCAAATTTGTATTAGGTTCAGTCAAGAGTTGTCTACCTTGGATGTCTGATACCCCGGAACATATTCATAAACTTTCAAGTTAATACCATGATTGGCTATTGCGATATAAGCTTGATAGTAACTTACATGCAAAACTTTACGCCAACATGGACTCCGATGCAAATGTGCAATAGCACTCATACTCTTCGATAGTCGAGCTAAAAATGCAAAACAAAACCATTAACTTTTGAGAAAGATACACAGGAAATGATTAGCACAGCAGTTATCACATTTGATTGCCATTGAAAAACCATTATATTGTGTTTGAATATACAGGCATTGATTTTACTAAAAAACAGAAACAGGGCAAAATTACTTATTGCCTTCTTACATGTGACATTCTGACTTCGTCAAACAGACATGTGTAATGTCAGTTTACTTTCAGACTGATCTGGGTTAATACTGGTTTGCATAGGTCTGTTTACGTGCAGGCTGTTCTGGTTAAAGCTCAGTTTACTGTCAAAGTGATCCATTTAGGTTTATATTTGTTGCATTAGTTAGTTTACTTGCAGACAGATCAGGTTTTATACTGATTGCATAGATCAATTTATTTGCAGGCTAATCTTTGTAGTAACTGGTTGCAGAAATCAAGAATAATAACCAGATCAGCCTGCAGATTAACTGACCGATGCAACCGGTATAAACCCAGATCAACCAGCATATAACAAGTTTTACTTGCATGCTAATTTCGATTTATTCTGGTTGCATAACACTTAGTTTACTTGCAGGCTGATCTAGGTTTATGCTAATTGCATAGACATGAGTTTACTTGTAAGTTGATCTCGGTTTATACTTATTGTTTGGATGTCATTTCACTTGTAGGTTGATCTGGGTTTATAGTATCTCCTAATGAGGACTTAGTACATTAATATAATTTTAAAATAAGCTCTCAAAATATTACAAACTATGGGAGTAGGACGTTTCCATATATACTATTCAAAGTTTGCTAAGCACCAATAATATACTCTGCAAAAGAAACTGTTCAATCATTTACTTGGAAGTATTATTTTTAAATGGACAATTTTTGTAATCTAATGGTAATACATCTTAAGAATTGAATTACAGCAGTTTTTCTTTGTAGTTTGGATATTTTGTGATTGATTCCCTTATTTTCGATTTCGTAACATTTCGGATATATTGCATTAGACATACAGCCGAGAATATCCGTTCGTGTACACGTCATATGCGGGTTTTCAAAGTTACCCTCAACCAGTCAGAAAAAGACTGCTTGTTCTGGTACTCCGTATTGATTAAATACATAACCGGAGACCATTCTATTATTACGCAGTACATCATTACGCTTTTCATTCTAGCATTCGGCTTTAGATTGATGACATGCATTGTACTTAATTTTGAGATTCTTATTGTCTTTCTGGTATCATTTCGAAATAAATGCATTTGGCAAATAGCCGAGATTATTCGTTTGTGTACACGTCATAAGCGGAACAGACAGACAGATACATATTTTATTAGAGTGTCATATGTTAATATTTACAAAAGGATCCACGTTAAACACATATAACATTAACATCCAGTCGCATCGCGACTTATAAGACACTGAACTTTGTACATATTTAAAAAAAAACACGTTCAAATACATTATAAAATAGAATTTATTACATTACAAGTAAAGTCATTTAAAATATTACAATTAGATGAATTGCCTGACGGAACAAACAACCAATCTGAAACACAGGGGCTCAAAGTTGCACGGGGAGATTCGCCCTATAGAACTTCGAGCCACAGTGATCAGTTTTTGACTCTAACAAAATACAGGAAACCATTTACTTTTATTAAAAATTATCATATTGGCCTTCACAGTTCGGTTTGTAATTTTAGCAGATAGACAAACAGACTCTTTTATTTCCTCCGATACACCGAAGAGCATCTTGAAAGCTAACTTCAAACTTTTACGGAAAATGCATTCGACGGTATTTGGTTATACTGGGCCAAGACTTGAACAAAAACATTCGGTGATTAAACAACAAATGCAAATTAATTTAAAAATGACGTTACAAGTCCACATTAACAATTTAAGTAGAAAATACAACTCTGTATTTTAGATAATATTAAAATCTCAATCTTTGGATGTAAATAGAAAAAAAGTGAATGATATTATTTTTAGAATAGAAAACTTTTTACTTTTTGTTTTTGTTTTGAAATCTCAAAATTAAGATCTCATATTTTGAGATGTTTACATTAAATCAAAGGTTTGGGTGGTAAAGGATGGCTGTGAAATTTCAAGAGATATGGACAAATATAACAAAAGTTATGGCCAATTTCAATTTCTGAGTGACACATGAAATGTAGTGCTTAAAGCAAACTTTGAGTAGTATATAGTCAAATCAAAATAGTAATAAGCATTATTAAAATCAAACGTCCAGTGAATTTGAGAGTTGGCTTGGTATGATAAATTTCAGAGTTGGCCAACATTCCCTGTCAACAATCCCCCCCCCCTCTTCCACTCCCACCCACTGAAATAAATGGCTAGATCGGCGCATGAAAACATACATACATATGTGCACATGGGGAGAGAGAGAGAGAAGTTGTAGGAAATTCACTGGCCTTTTATTTCTCTTGTCAAGCGTGTCTATGGTCAGAATGTTGTTCAGGTGTTTAGCAGTTTAAAACGATGCCAGTCAGCAATTATTGAGCAATATAAAACTAGATCAGCCAGCAGGTAATGAGCAGTATAAAACTAGGTCAGCCAACCAGATCAGCCGCCGTATTGAACCAGAGAGACTCAGAGAGAGAGAAAGAGAGATGGTGGTTAAGAGATGTGTAGGAACTGCAGTGGCCTACTATTTCTCTTGTCAAAAGTTTCTTTTGGTCAAAATGTAGTTTAATTCTTTGTGATTTATGGTGATAGATTAGTCTTTTACCGATATGAATACAAAATATAACATGTTTTTTTTACACATGGGTATGTTAACATTTATTATAGAAATAATACACATATCTCTTTGGAATATAAATATGCCAGATCTTCAACAGGGCTTTGGAATCAAATGCTCTCCAGGAAGGGCTGATAAAATAAGTACAGTCACACTGTTTACAAACAGAGCTTGATTTTTAGTTTCACAACCAAATTGCAGTAAACAGTATCTAACAGATCGCGAGTAAAGACAATAAATCAAAAGCAATGTCAAGGATGTAAGTTCAGCAATTATAAAAATGCAATTACACACAGAATAACAACATCAGTAGCTGGGAGATGATTACATTTGAAATTTGAATTGTATTTAACAAGAGCAGAATAAGTAACATGTGGAACAGAATTTTGACCTGGTTGACCTTCCATACTAAAGAGGGTCATTGTTCCATCTACTATTTATATACCAATGAACATCTCATAAAATTATGCATATATCAAATCATCTGGCAAATAATGAGCAGTATAAAACCAGATCAACCAGCAAGTATTGAGCATTTTAAAACCAGATCAGCCAGTAAGTTTTTAGCAGTAAAAATCCAGGTCAATCAGCAAGTATTGAGCAATATAAAACCAGATCAGCCAGCAGTATTGAGGAACATAAAATAAGATTAGCCAGCAAGTATTGAGCAGTATAAAACCAGATCAGCTAGCAAGTATTAAGCAATATAAAACAATATCATCCTTAAGCAGATGCAACAGAAATAGGGAAATATTCAATTACTTTTTCATTACTTGTCATTACTTATCTCTTTAATTGAGGAAATATGTGATTTTATTGTCCTTAAAACAAATGTTGCAATAAAAAATACCCTCTGATCACAATGTAGATGTTGAAATGTCTATTTTTGGACCAGATATAAGGTGTAAAACAGGTGTGAAGGATCAAGTCACCCTTATACCGTACAGCACCAAATATTCTTGAACATTTTCAACTTTGAAAGTTTATAAGACTTAGTATACATCATTCATATACAGAGGTGATATATTATATCCTCTGCTAGGTGAACGCCCTTTTCTATATGCATTGTGTATTTTGTTATAGTGGGTATTTTCATATTTGACATTTGTCATTTCAAGGTACAAACTCACGTTGTTTCTCTCTGCCAGTGCTCTATTTCTCATTCTCTCTCACATAGTTATTCAGCTGTCTCAATATATCATTACTATATTCCATTTATGATATTCTTTTTTTTATTAATCTTATGTTTTCATATGTACAATGTATATAAGTTGAGAGTAAATAATTATTACTATGTTGTTTCATTTAAAAAATACAATGTATTCAAGGAAATTGTTCAATTAACTCAAAAAAGTATATTCATTGTAAAGCCCTGCCAATTTATAGATAGGTATATCATTTGCTTGTAGTTTGTCAGACATATGCAGACTTAGTGGCTTTAACTTCGAGACTTTGATGGTGATTAAATGTAATCAAAACAACCGAGAGAATTTTATCAAATATTTACAATACATGTATCGGTATAGGTATACATTTACAATGTACAATTAGTAGTTATTACTTACTGTGAAAACTCATAATGTGACACGTTTTAGAATGAAAGTCTGATATTAGATTAGATAAGTATACTTTAAATATTTAAATATAATGTTAATGCAGTATCTTCAAAATTGATGTCATGGTAACGAGGTAAACTGCAATATAATAGTATTTAACACCATGTCCAAATCATATGGCCAATATGAGTCATGGATTAGATGTCTGTTGGGTTTTAACGTCCCACTGACAGTAGCATTTCAGTCATTTGGAGAAGATGTCTACTTAAGACAGATACAGTGGTGCCATACTTCACTATCACACCATAAACATGTGGCATGTTATCACATCCAGTAACATTATCCTGACACCAGGATAACCAGCACTGGAATTACCTAAACATGTTGAGCGTCAAGCAAGGGAACTATACCGGTACCATTTTTATCAACTATAGTATGTCACAGCTGGGGATCGAGCCCGCAACAGCGGACACTCTAACCACTCGGCCACTGGGGACGGTCTCATAGATAAGACAATTTTTCATATGACTGCATATGTGGGGTAAATGGCAGATGTATTTCTAAAGCATTTCAATATTTTGGGCTAGTAATCATCCATTACATTTATCATGACTGTCCATAATCGGAAAGGTATAATAGGTATTAAAGCATTGAAATACAGTATTTATTTAGAGGGGATAACCTGTTTGGTTAAAACTAATCTTCTATATGGTCGACATAAAAGAAACAAAATATACACAACATGCAACAACAATAATATAACAGCATCCAAAAACATTATGTCATTATTGGAGAATAAAGCTGTTTCTAAGAATAATCAATCAAGTCCATCATGGCAACCATCATAACTAATAAGAGATGTGCATATCCTCGGCATGCTCCGATCGGATCATTTTACACAGTGTTATGGTCCGCGATTACTTATGCAGTATGTATACAGAGTAACATTCGTTTCCGCGCTATTTTTCTGCAACTCCCTACTGAATTTTAACGAAACATCATGGCAGCCATCATTACCAATGGGAGATGCGCATATCCTCTGCATATTTCGATCGGACCATTTAACACGGAGTTATGGTCCTTGATTAGTTATGCAGTATGTATACAGAGTTACATTCGTTTCCGCGTTATTTTTCTGCATTTACTGACTGAATTTTAACGAAACTTCATGGCAACCATCATTACCAATAGGAGATGCGCATATCCCCGGCATGCTTCGATCGGACCATTTAACCCAGAGTTATGGCCCTTGATTAGTTATGCAGAGAGTAACATTCGTTTTCGTGCTATTTTTCTGCAACTACAGACTGTATTTTAACGAACCTTCATGGCAACCATCATTACAAATAGAAGATGCGCATATCCTCGGCATGTTTCGATCGGACCATTTAAGACAGAGTTATGGCTCTTGATAAGTTATGCAGTATGTATACAGAATAACATTAGTTTCTGCGCTATTTCTTTACAACGCTTTACTGGATTTCAACAGGATGAGCTTTTATGATCGCCTTTCGTCTAGCGTCCAGCCGTCTGATTTCTTCCCATTTTCTTTTTATGCAAAGTCTGACTTAACCCTTTCTTCAAACAAGCACCGATCGGCGGGGGATATACTGTCTGTGAAAGAGTCTTGTTTTATTGACGTTAAACCTGATTTGTTATTTTATGATAATGTCATTATCGTTTTGAAAGAACCTACATTTAATTCATTGGGCTGCAATTTGAATTAACAAAATATAATATAATTGAACATTTGATACCATACGAATGAGCGTTTTTTTACCATACGAATAGAAGATGTATTTGAATGACCAAAATAGAATATAAATGAACGAAATACAGAATAAATAAATAAGGTTTAATATAAATGGGAAAAAAGAACATTATAAATATCCAAACATTGAATATAAATAACAAGTGTTGCATACAAATGATCAAAATTTAGAATATAAATGATATTTATTTCACAGAATATATGGAAGATTGTAACGTAAAACAAGCCATATAACCAGATGCAGTGCAATGCATTACGATCTACCGGATCCAGCCCTGATGATAACTGTTTTGGATTCATTTCTTGCAAGAATACATAAAATATTAGGGAGCAAAAGCATGAAAACGGGAGAGCGGGTAAGTCGAAGCGACATAAAACCTTCTGCGACAAATGCAACCTTACAATGTGTTAAAAATAGCTTCCATAGTGTAGTTCTATGAGAAAAAAATGACATATTTTTTATCTATATAGAATAAGTACGCGTGTTTCGCAAATAAAAAATCAACTGTTCGAAAACTTGCAATTTCTGCTTGTTGAAATTGATTAAACTATGAAAACAACCTTACTCATATACATGTATTGTATATAAATAATTGATATTTTGCATGGCTTTAAATATAGAGAAGCAAATTCTCATGATACTGTTATGTTAACGTGTTTATTTTATGGATGAAACTTCAAACAAGCAAGATATACGATCACCCCAGCTGGCTCGGAATTTGGACGTAGCTGATTCTGACTGCACTTTGAATTGTACTTTAACTAGAAGTATTCCCAGCTGGCTGGAAATTCAGTTGCAGCTGAATATTGTATACCATATTCCCAGTCAGCTTCACAAGCCTCACATTAAGAGGAGTTAAAGTGTATCGCTTGACAAGACACATGAATCAACTAGGATAATGCAGCAACAGGGAAAGCTGGAAAGAGAATTGTAAATGTGAATCGAAAACGTATAAATACTAGTACAAAATTTGTATACTGACGCTAACCAGCTTGCATGCATTAAAACATATAGACTGCATTAGTATCACTACATAACTGGAACATGATAAAGATATTCAAAAGAAACCTTCATATTATTTCATTATCTCATTTCGATGGTCCATGGCTATTCCAATTAAGGCCTCCGAGGCCGATTGGTTCCAGTCGCTGGCTCACTACTTCTTAGCTCCTCTAGCTACGGTTTCGAGTCCCGGTTTTTTCCAGCTGGCTTTCCGTTCTACCTACCACAGCTGATATCTTATACCATTATATCAATTTACCAAACGCAATCAACAAATATATCAGGCTAGTTGCAGGACTGGTTGGTCCGGTGACAGGATAATGTGACTTGTGGTATCATGCTACATGTCTACGATACCCCCACCTTCCCCGGTCATAATATTATGATTCTTACCCCAAGTGTACTGAGCCCCCCCCCCCCTTAAAGTTGAAAATCCACGGTAAAATAATAACAGCTGTCAGCTGTATTTTTACTAATGAAACGTTACTGCAATTAAAGGACGAACGAACAGATGGACGGGCTGATGGACATACACACAGACAGACACACTTCCAATACTACTTATACAACTACAGCAGCAGCAACAATACAAATATTAACATCAGCAACAATGATAGCAACAACAACTACATGTACATGCATTCGCAACACTGTGTTGATGACGATGATGATACTGGCGACGACATTGATGATGATCATTATCATCTTTCAGAAATGAGCCATAAACGGCGATATGCAGCATCTTATCGTATACAGCTTATGGTCAGCGATATACGGTTTTATATAGTCGACGGCGTGAGCTATATACGGTGTAACAGAGCTCACCTCATATATGTATATTTCTATATACATGTATATATCTTTTCACACACCCCATTGTTCCTACAAATAAAAATCATAACCGAAATTCCTATGTCTGTCCATTCTAGGTCGTTTACAGATGTTGGAATCCGACATTTTTGTGAACATTTTCTTGGGATTCTCTAATATTCTATTTCTAAATCACACATTTTCTCATAACTAAATTATTTGTTACTTTACTCTGAAGCAAATTTCAATACTCCTATTTGGTTTGTTAGGTGTCATGTTTCCTGCAATAATAGATTGCTTTGCGTTCATTGGCTTCAGGGTTTTCCGCTTACATATCAATCTTAGAATCAGAGCTCCCGTAGTTAATGCTGACGATTTACTTCATAACAACAGGAGAACATGGCCGTTAGGTACGTATATAAAGTATACAAAATGAATTAACACTTTGGGTTTAGGTCTTTGACAAAAATGAAGAACTTCATGTCAGGAAGCCTGCGGGAGTGTGTCCGTGATTCCTGACATCTCTGACGTCATTAGTGATTACGGATGATTCCGGAGAGAGGCGGAGTATCACGATTTGAATGTACCTTGTACTTACTGGACGTCGCTACATCTGACTGAAATATTGTCGCAGCAACAGTACAACATCGTAAGATTACTCTTATTAACAGTTAATCCTTAAAAATTAGTTTTAGATGTTGGACCAGCATATATTGATATGAACTATGAAAGAAAAAGCACGTACAGGAGAGAATCAGATTGAAAAATAACCTTCAGTTAATACAACTGGATGGATGTTCTTCAGAACACTTGAGTCACCTGCATTCCAACTGTTGTCAGAGAAATGGTGAACATCAAATGATCAAAAGTATACTTATCACTATGGAAAACAAGTTTGGCGTGCATCCACCATATACTACTGAAATTATGCTCTGATACATAGTGCGATTTCCAGGATACGAAGGGGTCTGAAGGTTTCAAATCTGGCATGTGTTTTTCATTCTTTAGATATTTTTGGTGTAGTTGAATTAATTATTTTGAACGTTAAGACATGTATTAATATTTTTCTGTTGAAAAATCGAGGTTTTAGGAATGTATGTATAAAGCGAACTGATACTTTCGATTTTTAAGTCGACCAATCAAAACTTACAGTATTCATCAGCTGTTTAGTGACCATCACCTTTAAGTTTAGACAGGAAGTCCAGGTGAAAACAAAACTGTCAACGGCCGCGAAATAGAGGACTAAGAAAACATTTGCTTTTCTCGATTATCGAGCATGAAAATCGGAGTATTGCTATCTTATCGTATTCGAAGAAATGTATGCCTGTGAAATCTGCTCAAAGTGAGTGCCTGAATAGCGTAGTGGGAATGCGCTTCGCTTCTCACCAATGCGTCCTGGGTTCGATTCCTGGTCACGTACATGGGAGGGTACAGTGGTCGACCTTCTTATCCGGTTTACTCCCACATTTATGACCACATACGCCGCCACCAGAACCATCGAGAGTAATTAATACAAGTTGTGAGAACTTGTTTCGTACTCGGTGTAAAATAAATCTATATATGCATTTACAAACCATGAAAGGCTGTTTGGATTTTTTTTTTTTTTTTTTTTTTGCATAATGAAACTTTTCAACTTTTCGATGCAATGGTATATCCTATCTAAACTTTCGGATCGGATTATTGAACAGGTCCAAACTAGATTCTGTAAAGATTCTATTGGTGTAAATTTGAGAGTTGATAACAACATGGCTTTAGGTGAATGCGGTAGGCTTTCTTTGTTTATTATTTAAAATACAAAATGTATTAAACATTGGTGTAACCTTTAAGAATGTCCGACACGTAGATATAAAATTAAGTTATAAAATTGGGCAGAACAAACCGGGCCAACCACGAGGGTACCCGCCCACACACACATACACACACACACACACACACACACACACACACACACACTTTTAGTCAGATATGGATTTGGATTCAGACAAATATTAGAGGATTGTACGAAGCAAGCATATCACAACGATATTGAGAATTCTTCTAGGTGTGATTTTTACAAAAGTATGAAAAGTTAATTAAAACTTGAAAAGTATATTTCGATTAACTTTTATTAGCTCACCTGAGCACGTGTGCTCAGGATGAGCTTTTAGGATCGATGAATGTCCGTCGTCCGTCCGTCCGTCCGTCTGTCCGTCCGTCCGTCCGTCGTCCGTCGTCCACAATTTGTTCGTTTGCACTCTAGCATCTTCATTTTATGAGCAATTATCTTCAAACTTTAAAACAATGTTTATGACCATAAAATCTCGGCCAAGTTCGATTATGGCTGATATCGGAACATTAGGTCAGGAGTTATGCCCCTTTTAAAATTCAAAAAAGCCAGATTTCACATTGTTTGCACTCTAGCATCTTCATTTCATGAGCAATTATCTTAAAACTTTATATCAATGTTTATGACCATAAAATCTCGGCCAAGTTCGATTATGGCTGATATCGTACCATTAGGTCAGGAGTTATGCCCCTTTTAATATTCAAAAAATGCCATATTTCAAGTTGTTTACACTCTAGCATCTTCATCTTTTGAGCAATCGTCTTCAAACTTTATGGCAATGCTTATGACCATAAGGTTTCGATTGAGTTCGATTATGGCTGACATTCATCAATTAGGTCAGGAGTAATGCCCCTTTTAATATTCAAAAAATGCCATATTTCACATTGTTTACACTCTAGCATCTTCATCTTTTGAGCAATCATCTTCAAACTTTATGGCAATGCTTATGACCATAAGGTCTCGATTGAGTTCGATTATGGCTGAGATCCGTCAATTTGGTCAGGAGTTATGCCCCTTTTAATATAAAAAAAAGCCATATTTCACGTTGTTTACACTCTAGCATCTTCATCTTTTGAGCAATCATCTTCAAACTTTATGACAATGCTTATGACCATAAGGTCTCGATTGAGTTCGATTATGGCTGAGATCCGTCAATTTGGTCAGGAGTTATGCCCCTTTTAATATAAAAAAAAGCCATATTTCACGTTGTTTACACTCTAGCATCTTCCTTTTTTTAGGCAATCATCTTCAAACTTTATGACATTGTTAATGACCATAATGTCTCGATTGAGTTCAATTGTGGCTGAGATGGGTCATTTAGGTCAGGAGTTATGCCCCTTTTAATACAAAAAATGCAAGATTTCACTTTGTTTATTCTCTACCAACTTCATTTTTTTAACAATCATTTTTAAACTTTAAGACAATGTTTATGCCCATAATCTCACAATCGGGTTCAATTATAACTGATATTGACTTGTAAATTTAGGAGTTATGCCCATTTCACCATAAAAAAAGCCAGATTTCACTTTTACACTCAAGCATCTTTATTTCTTAAGCAATCATCTTTCTCAGGTGAGCGACCAAGGGCCATCTTGGCCCTCTTGTTAATTAATCAAATATTGAAGCAAAATTGGAAACGGTTTCTATTAGAAATACAGAGGTTGCAATGAGGTTTTATTTTAATGAGCAGTACTCGAAGAAAAACAAGATGGCCCTTGATCGCTCACTGAGAAAGATGATTACTTAAGAAATAAAGATGCTAGAGTGTAAAAGTGAAATCTGACTTTTTTATGGTGAAAAGGGCATATCTCCTAAATTAACTTGTCAATATCAGTTATAATTGAACCCGATTGCGAAATTATGGGCATAAACATCGTCTTAAAATTTAAAAAAGATTGCTAAAAAAATGAAGATGCTAGAGTGTAATCAAAGTGAAATCCGGCATTTTTTTATATTTAAAGGGGCATAACTCCTGACCTAATCAACGGATCTCAGCTTTAATCGAACTCAATCGCGACATTATGGTCATAAGCATTTTCATAAAGTTTGAAGATGATTGCTCAAAAGATGAAGATGCTAGAGTGTAAACAAAGTGAAATCTGGCATTTTTTATATTAAAAGGGGCTTAACTCCTGACCTAATTGACCGATCTAAGCCATTCTCAAACATAATTGAGACATTATGGTCATAAACAATGTCATAAAGTTTGAAGATGATTGCTCAAAAGATGAAGATGCTAGAGTGTAAACAAAGTGAAATCTGGCATTTTTTATATTAAAAGGGGCTTAACTCCTGATCTAAGTGACCGATCTCAGCCATATTCAAACTCAATCGAGACATTATGGTCATAAGCACTGCCATAAAGTTTTAAGATGATTGCTTAACAGATGCAGATGCAAGAGTGTAAACAAAGTGAAATATGGTAATTTTTTAGCTCACCTGAGCACGTGTGCTCAGGATGAGCTTTTAAAATCGATGAATGTCCGTCGTCCGTCCGTCCGTCGTCCGTCATCCACAATTTGTTCGTTTGCACTCTAGCATCTTCATTTTATGAGCAATTATCTTCAAATTTTATATCAATGTTTATAACCATAAAATCTCGGCCAAGTTCGATTATGGCTGATATCGGAACATTAGGTCAGGAGTTATGCCCCTTTTAAAATTAAAAAAAGCCAGATTTCACATTGTTTGCACTCTAGCATCTTCATTTCATGAGCAATTATCTTCAAACTTTATATCAATGTTTATAACCATAAAATCACGGCCAAGTTCGTTTATGGCTGATATCGTACCATTAGGTCAGGAGTTATGCCCCTTTTAAAATTAAAAAAAGCCAGATTTCACATTGTTTGCACTCTAGCATCTTCATTTCATGAGCAATTATCTTCAAACTTCATAACAATGTTTATAACCATAAAATCTCGACCAAGTTCAATTTTGGGTGATATCGGACCATTAGGTCAGGAGTTACACCCCTTATATTATTTAAACAAGAGGGCCAAGATGGCCGTTGGTCGCTCACCTGAGAAAGATGATTGCTTAAGAAATAAAGATGCTTGAGTGTAAAAGTGAAATCTGGCTTTTTTTATGGTGAAATGGGCATAACTCCTAAATTTACAAGTCAATATCAGTTAAAATTGAACCCGATTGTGAGATTATGGGCATAAACATTGTCTTAAAGTTTAAAAATGATTGTTAAAAAAATGAAGTTGGTAGAGAATAAACAAAGTGAAATCTTGCATTTTTTTGTATTAAAAGGGGCATAACTCCTGACCTACATGACCCATCTCAGCCACAATTGAACTCAATCGAGACATTATGGTCATTAACAATGTCATAAATTTTGAAGATGATTGCTAAAATGATGAAGATGCTAGAGTGTAAACAAAGTGAAATATGGCTTTTTTTATATTAAAAGGGGCATAACTCCTGACCACACGTGCTCAGGTGAGCTAAAAAGTCAGATTGCACTTTGTTTGCACTCTAGCATCTTTATTTTTTAGGTCATTGTCTTTAAATTTTATAACAATGTTTATAACCATCAAATTTTGGCTAAGTTGGATTATGGCTGAAATTGGACCCTTAGGTCAGGAGTTACGCCCCTTTTAAAATTGAAAAAAGCCAGATTTCACTTTGTTTGCCCTCTAGCATCTTTATTTCTTATGCAATTGCCTTCAAACTTTTTGTCATTGTTTAAAACCATAATACCTTGACCAAGTTCATTTATGACTGGAATCAACACATAAGGTCAGGAGTTATGCCCCTTTTAAATTTGAAAGAATCCAGATTGCTCTTTGCACTCTAGCATCTTTATTTCTTAACTGAACTCAATCGAGACCTTATGGTCATAAGCATTGCCATAAAGTTTGAAGATGATTGCTCAAAAGATGCAGATTCTAGAGTGTAAACAAAGTGAAATCTTGCATTTTTTTAATATTAAAAGGGGCATAACTCTTGACCTAATTGACGGATCTTAGCCATAATCGAACGCAACCGAGACCTTATGGTCATAAGCATTGCCATAAAGTTTGAAGATGATTGCTCAAAAGATGCAGATGCTAGAGTGTAAACAACGTGAAATATGGCATTTTTTGAATATTAAAAGGGGCATAACTCCTGACCTAATTGATGGATCCCAGCCATAATCGACCTCAATCGAGACATTATAGTCATAAACATTGTCTGAAAGTTTGAAGATGATTGCTTAAGAAATAAAGGTGATAGAGTGTAAACACTTAAAATTGTTGACGCCGCACGACGCATGACGGACGACGGACGCTCACGTGATCAAGCCAAGCATCAAATACGCTGCGCATGTTTTTGAAGGACGACTTACATAAAGAAAATCCATTTCAGAATATTTTAATAACATGTGCATGCATCATTTACAAACAGTATTCATGAAGTATCTGCGTTAACAAATACACTTATATTGTCAGGAACATTTATAAACGATTTTAGTTTCAAAAAACTTGTTTACAGTCAAAGTAAAAAGAAAAAAAAGTTAAATGTGAAATATGATAAAGAATATCATTATAATAAGAACATTAAGAAAATAAAATACCTGTCATAAAAGTTCCCAAATCACATTATAAACACATGGATATAGTATGAAATAGTGTTGGCACACATATTAGTATTTTCAAAATATGCATGCAAATGTAAAATTCGTATGTTGTTAAATGCAATCATATGGTCCTAATATTAAAGTTAAAACCTTATTTACAAGTTCATACAACTTCTACTAGTTCATCCCTCTTGACGGTTCCTGGGTTGGACCAGTTCTTTGCCTGGGAAGGCCATGATAAATCCTTGCCGCCAATAGGGTTTGAACCTGCAGTTGGGTACGTTACCACTTGTAATCACATTACTTAATGACCCATCAAAAGAACCAAACTGCTACATTTCACACAATTCCTCGTCAGTAAAAAAAATGTCACAAGATGTACTATCATTTGAAGAGTCACAGTTGTCGCTATCACAGATGCAGGGTTTCTCATAAATATCACATAAATGAGCTACTTTACTATTGCAAGCAGTGTTATAATCATCTAAAATCACTTTCGGGCGACATTTTGATGTGTTAGTGATATATTATTTCATGTCACTGTCAATACCTTTACACTGTCTTCCACAAAACAAAAGTACTGCTTTGGCTTGGCTCCCATCCCTGCCAGCCCTTCCAAATTGCTGAACAGAACTGTCTATATTTTAGGGACACCAAAATTGATGACAATGTTAACATTATTAAAGTTAACACCCATTCAAGCCGCACTTATTGCCACTAAAACACGTATGATATGAATTGGATCGTGTCATTCTTAATGTTGTCTTTAACATTTTCGACTGTTTGAGAATGGTACATCTGAACATAATTTCAGTTACTGCCAAGTTCCTGCCTAAATGTTGTGAATATTTCACTCATGATTTTATTGATGTTCAAGGATAATATGTCTTTCATTTTCTTCCTTTTTATCTTTTAACATACTAATTAAAATATTAAGCATTGAACTTAACAGCTGTCTCCCTTTGTACATATTATAAAACAGATTTATGTTATCTCGGTCTGGACTTTCAATACTTTGGTAAATTTTTTTCATGCAAAATATTTTTTGCATTTTTACCCTTGCAACTTTGTTCGCTATGGCAGTAATGAGAAGAGGATACTGTACCAATGACCGCATTTCTCCCAGCTTTCCAAACCATTCCCCGAAGACTTTTCACCGTCTGCCTCTCCCCTGAAAAGGAAAAAAAAGAAAAAGAAATGCCTTAAAGTTATTTGTAAATGATTAGGAGTGTCACAATATACAAATATACTTGGGTTTGAGCAGTATCCGTGGACGAGTATTTGTGATTTGCTTAATAATATCGTCAAAAAAAAAACAACAACAAAAAAACAACAAAAAACGCTGTACAGGACAAAATTCCACTTACTCAAAGATCGTCATAATATGTGAATACGTTGGCCACAATGTGCAATTACCATTGTATTTGGACAAGTTTGATCAACTTGCCAGATTGCATTATACACTCTGAACTTATGTCCTTTGAATAGTTGATTATTAGAGAGAGAAAAAAAGTGATTGAACTTGTATGCTTATACCTTTAATTAAAAAAAATGATTTCACCATCATTCCATTAATATCGGTCAGGCATATGTGAACTGGTCTCTCTTGTTAAGGATTCTCTTGTTTTGCATATAGAAAATATGTATACTTGTTTGCAATTTTATTTGTCAAATGTCTTCATGAAATAAAGTTTTACAAAGTTATGTCATTTTCTTGATCACATTTATCCAACACTAAATTATGTAGAGCACGCTTGTTTATATCAGTATTTTGTTACCTTGTAACTTTTGGCAGTTATACACCTTTTTTGCTTGACTATTTGAAAAATAGGATAAGCTATTTTGGTCACCTCGACATCGCATCAATGTCCGCGTGGCGCAAGTAAAAGTGTGAAAATTGTATCACTTCGAGATTTTTTCT
Source organism: Solen grandis (assembly GCA_021229015.1). Taxonomy (NCBI): domain Eukaryota; kingdom Metazoa; phylum Mollusca; class Bivalvia; order Adapedonta; family Solenidae; genus Solen; species Solen grandis. Next base: position 64,221,868 of record CM037786.1, on the reverse strand, counting down.
CATCATGACCCTGGGGTCAAAATTGGACCCGCCCCAGAAGTCACTTGATTTTACATAGACTTGAATAGGAAAATCTAGAAAAATCTTCTTGTCAGAAACTAAAAATCCTGGAATTTAGATATTTGGTATGTAACATAGTTTAGATATTTGGTATGTAACATGGCTTTACTGGACATCTATCACATTTGTTCACATGATGGCTCTGTTGTCAAAATTGTCCCCGCCTAATATAGGACAGTCTTTAATAGATTCACAAAATCATGGGTTTAGTTATTTGGTACGTAATATTGCCTTGTGAACCTGAACAAAGTTTTCAATTCATGGCTCTGTGGTCAAAATTGGTCCCACCGTAGGAGTCACTTATTTTATAGGTACATGTATGACCATCAAAATTTGCACCTCATGTGCAGTTTTTGTGCGGCGTAATTACAATTATTTTGCTGTACCTCTGCATGGATTTTGTATTCAGTATGACACTGTTAAAAATGCAATGAAAGCAATATTTCTCAGTTGAACGATTCAGGGCCATTTTTGCCCTCTTGTTTTAATCGATCAAGGGACATAACTCCTTATGAGCATATATCAGCCATAATCGAAATATGCCAGGAATTTATACTTATAAACATTGTCATGAAGTTTGAAGAAGGAATGCAGATACTAGAGTGTACACAAAGTACGTAGCCGGGATATATTGCTATAAATTGATTAAATGGAATCGCTAGAGTGTACACAAAGTGAAATCTGACATTTGTTTATCGTTCAATGGACATAAGTCCAAACCTAACGGGCGGAATTAATTGAACTCAGGTAAGCTATAAGGAAACCTAAGTTTATCTATATTTTGGACATTTATTGCGCAAAAATATGATAACATATGACCAAACATATTGTTAATGACAGAGGGTAAATATCCACGCTGTATTAAGCAGAAACAAACTTGTCGTACCTTTTACAAAATAGCATATACTTCTTAAATTTCATGAACTTCCGACAGGTTTTAGTTTAAAAGTATACCTTTGCGATAATTTGTTGAAATTAGTTGAACCTCTCGAAATTGAGATTAGCTTAAATAATTGATAAAATTTCGTCCAGGAATAACTAGTATTTAAGTGAAAAGACAATCATAAGTGCGTAATTTGCGATTTATAATGCCAACAACGTGCAGAAAATTTTGGAACAAAAGTTGGGGGAAAAAAAGTTAAAATTTAGGAGTGACATGCTAATAGGCCACTTTTTAACTGAAATAAGAGTCTATCATTGAAAAAACAATTAATTGACTTCCTATCTCCTCATTTTCCAGGGGTAGCCCTCACCACCATATATATCCTAACTCGAGACAGGAACACCCCTGAGGACGAGTTTGGTCAGATGGTAAAATCTTGAATCTGGCGACTGAGATTAATGTCACATTCAATACTTTGCGTATCCTTTCCCCTTCAGTACATATTTCATTTTCATTTACATAACATCTTAACCATTCATTTTCAAAATCAAGTTTAAAATGAACACTTGTACAGAGTATAATATTTGAAATATTTCCTATTGATTATGGTATTGAACAAAAAAAAAAACATTGAATGTCTGAATAATTTTGTGTACCACAATCTTCCATATTATTCCGTAGGGAATGTTCATTTTAGAAATCATTTAAGCTTTACTTTTTAAGTAATGTTTCTGCCAAAGGCCTTTTGGAATATTTTTACAATAATTGATCACGCTACATTTTCCTAATTGCTTACAACAATAAATTTTCCTGCTAGAATCGTGGTTACAAGAAAATACGAATATATAATTTGTAATCGATTATTGTAAATACAATGTATTTTGATAAAGACCTTCGGCAGAAACATGATTAAATAGTAAACTGAAAGGACGAGTTTATCACAATTTGTAACGCTTGAAAATGCATAATGTTTATGTGCATTTAAACATCGATTTTTTACAAGGCATTAAATCAGAGAAATATAGGTGTGTGGAACTATAAATTAATGTATCGTGCTGCTATCGTGCTGCTGTCACTTGAAACTAATGACTGTCTGTATCATAAATTCAAAATTAAAGACAATATTTTAATGTGCATTTGCATTGAATCAAGCTTCTCTGATTTTGTTATAATTCCCTCAAGACTCTAAATGTGAATAGAGGCTTATAAACACTTTTTTTATAAGTCTCTGATGTGAATTATGCACAATTTATGCATGCACGCATAATTATTGATACTTGACAATACATTTCTTTGCATATTGTATTTACAAAAAGGTACGATATATGTATACATTATGTATCTCGACATTATCCGATCTGTCGCACATTGTAAATCGTGTCTATTATACCTTGTACTATCGTATCTAACATACCTTGTACTTTCGTATCTGTTATACACTGTCCTGTCGTATCCATTATACCTTGTACTATCGTATCTAACATACCTTGTATTTTCGTATCTGTTATACACTGTCCTGTCGTATCTATTATACCTTGTACTATCGTATCTAACATAACTTGTACTAACGTATCTAAAATACCTCGCATTGTAACATACAGAACATAAACTATTTTCGTTGATTAATACTTAAAAGTCTTATTTTAATAATCATTATTTAATCATTTAGGTTTACGCCTTCAAAGTGAAATTCAGCTGATCTAGAAAAACTAAGATCAATATGATTACATTGAAAATCCTTATGCGAACTTACCGTCATCATGAAGCCCACATATCCTGTTTATTGCTGCTTATTTTATTTATAGTAACAATTTATTTAAGCTGAACTTAAGTAGAGATCTGTTTGTGTAAGATGTACAATTAAAATGGTTCTTCTCAAATAAAGAAAAAAGGACAGCAATAAAACAAACACAAAATCTTCAGACATATGAGATACCTCATCTGATTGGTATTGATATATATATATTTTACAACCCGCAAGCAAACATAAGGAGCAAAGCATGTTTAAATAGTTAACGAGGACTCGATAGTGGTAAACACACTGATAATCGATATTTACAATATTTTTACTACATACCACCTAGTTATAATTGATTTCTTACATCAATAACATTGATCTAAAAGTTGAAGTTTACAGCATCAATACAGTTTACAATCCTGTACAATATAGAATAAATCTTACAACAGACATGTGTTTACAGGCTACAGTAAACCAAACAGGCTGTAAGAATGGGTTTCTTCTTCGATTTTCATGCTTGAAAATGAATAAGGATGAACAAAAATATGTTTGTTTTTCGTTTTTCGTGAAATTGAAAAGCGAAATGACGGTATGTACACGGACCGTTTAACCCTCCCATACTAGTTAAAGTGTTACAGATCAGAAATAGATGTTTCAGTACGTAATCTAGATCAATGATATATCAATGCCAATCCTTAATGTCCGCTTTCTTGGTCCAAACAATCTCTATAAAAGGCAGACTGTGATGTTTTAAGTTTCTTGTTAATGAGTTCCTTTGTTTACTCGTACAATAGTGTTTCTCAGACATCACGTGACAATATGGCGGACTAGACATGTAAAATCCGCTCTCGCTGATGAAAAATCGATAACTTACAAGATTTAATGTCTATATCATTTTTTTTGCGTGAAAATGGACTTATAACAGTGGTTCCTTTGTGTGTATTTTGTGAACTATTTTGATATAATGATGGACCAACATTAACATCAACATATGAACACCATTTGTTACCATTAGCGGCTATGGGAAACCAAACAAAGAAAAATCGCGGTAAGGCTAAAAAACCTTCTAATGAAAAACAAACAGATTCCTCAAGTACTGGAGATATTCTAAGACAGACCCGAGAGTTAGTCTATGGTTCAAGCCAGCCCGTTATGCAGAATAGGACAGATGGGTTTTTTGCTCAAAATATGGTAGTTCAGGCCCAGGATCAATGTCGGCCATTTTGTCTAAATCTCAGCACAAGTGACATACAGAATAGTTATGGAGACTGGAATGCCACAGTGGGTCGCGGGCCTGTGTCAACAAATGATTGCAATTCAAAGTACTTTTGAAAATCAAAACATTTAGATGGCAATACGTCGAAAATCATATTGCTGAACAAAATAAAAAAATGAACAATGTAGAGATGCAGCTCTCAGAAATTGCAAACCTTAGAACTGAGGTTACGCACGCAAATGCAGAATTACGCAAAGTACAAACTGACGTGAAGTCTCTTGAATACAAAATTAATGATTATGTCAACACAAATAAACAATACAGTGACATCTGTGATGGTATAACTGAATATAACAGTGGTATAGATAGTAAAGTAAACAACATTATGAAACAATTGAATACAATAAAACAAACTCAGGACGAATTAATTGAGCAACAAAAACAATCATATGAGAGGAATAGATATACAGTGGCGGGGAATGAGGGAACCCCTGCTTTTCTCAGGAATCCCTGAAGCGAGACTAAGACCTGGGGAAACAGAAGACTGAGAAAAGGTTGTAACAAATTTCATTACATCTGAACTAAACATACAGGATGAAATTTCGTTTGATCGTGTACACAGAATGGGTAGATTTAACCCACGGCACGCATACCTTCTATAAAGAAAAAGAGAAAGAAAAGCGGTACCTGACATGCTGAAAAACAGTAACTATTGGATAAAGGATCATTATTCGCAAGAAATTGAAGAGAAAAGAAAACAGCTATATAGCGTAGCTAAAATCGCGAGACAGGACCCAACAAACAAGGTGAGCTTAGTAACATACCAGCTTTTTATAAATAACAGACTACACGTCCCTGAAAAAACAAACAAGACGTTTAACGACGATATTACAACACGCAGACAGTACGAAACAAGACAAAGGCATTACAATTATGACAACTCAAAATGGACTCGAACCCGGACATGGTCAAGCGCGCCGAGCCAGCAGAATCGCTCACATGACCTTCCACTTGATAACAGGTATCAAACGCTTACTCATGACACAGGAGGAGCAAATCAAACTCCGCTCACCACTATTGCCGGTAAAACAAAGGAATCATCTCCTCTAGACCAAACTACTAGGGACACCAAGAAGCCCAACATTGGCCAAAATACAGCATACAGTGATGATGATGATGATGAGGATGATGATACCTGTTTACTCAACCTTGACATTTCCCCAAGTCGGACCTCAAGTGACACTAAAACAAACAATACAGATATTGACCAAAGGGCAGCAGACGACGCGCACGTGAATAGTAATGGCCTAGGTGAAAACGTGATCACGGACTAGCGGCCAGCCGGTCCCGGAGACGGCTATACTAACTGTAACCCGAGCAGTGCATGAGAACAATGTATTTTTCTGCATTTAAATGAAAAGAATGAGCAGATAAATAATTACCCTTGTCGTGAAATATATACGGGTAGGTGTCGCTGTAAGGCACGTGCTACTCTCCAGTAGTTAAGCGGCTAAGCCGGCTGGGGCCTAGAATACACCGGCTGCATCCATGCAGAGCGGTAGAACTCCGCCAAATTGGACCATGCGTTTGCCGTGCATGGCGTCCCGTAAAGCTGGAGATGAGGATTCTGGCGGTTGAGCGGACAGGGGTTTGGTGTGCGGTTTATCCGCAGTCACCTGTGGTTTGCAATACACCGTCTTGACCTCGTATTCAGTATAGACGGGTGGTCGTACGGGCCTGATACGATCAATCGGCTAATCACGCCGAGCCCTAGGTTAAGCATATTTCTTTTTCTTTATCTGTCACATATACGTATCAAGTTCAAAACTGATACAAATCGTTTCGATTCTTCTTCACTTTACATCTATAATTTGACCTAGAAGGCAGTGGCTTATGGGCCAATCGAGAGGGTATAGCATCTCTTTTGACCATCCTTTCGAGTATAACACCTGGCGCTTAGAGGTTGGATATCCACCTCTGTATAAGCGTCCCTTTGTTGGGCTCCGAGGTGGCTTGGGAGCACGGGTTTTGAACTTCATTTCTTTCTCTCATGGCCTCCTTTCAAAATAAGCGACCCCATACGGACTCCGATTCAGATCAAGATAAAGAAACAACATCAACTTCGTTTCAAAGTACGTCGTCGAACTCCTTTCCGAAATTTTTTATAATCGCACCGATCAATGAAAATGATAAGCTCTCCTCACTATCACCCTTTGTAATTGAAAAAAACAGTTTTAGGCTTAATTTGCGAAGTGAAATCGGTCAAAAAAACACTAAGAAATAACAAAATTCTTATCGAAATTTAAAGAAAAGCACAAGGCGAAAACATACTCAGATTAAAAACCTTTTCAAATATTGAGATAAATTCATCTATTCACAGAACTTTAAATTCATCTAAAGGTGTGATCCTCGACATAGTTGGTGTAACCGATGAAGAAATTGCAGAAAATCTAAAACCTCAAGGTGTAACAGCAGCACGAAGAGTTTTCATTACCAAAAACAAAACTGAAATTTCTACTATCATTCTTACTTTCAATACCCCAATTGCTCCAAGTTCCCTAAAAATCTTCTACAGAATAATTAAAGTTGACCTTTTGTTTCCCAAACCCATGAAGATGTCATCGCTGTCAAAAATTTGGTCATCGTGAAGATAAATGTCGCCATTTAACTAGCGTCTGCGTCAAGTGCAGTGAAGAGGGTGGTCACTTTCAGAACAAGTGCCAAATCCATTGAAATGTGCAAACTGTGGTAAAAAATCATTCAGCAGATTCAAAAGAATACGAAATTTGGTTGAAAGAAAAAGAAATATGTAAAATCAAAGCTACACAAAATATCTCATTGCCCCCATGGGAAGACAAGTATCAAAGTAGAAAAGACTGTCAAAAGTGAAACCTAGGAGCTCGTGGTCAGAGGGATGGATTGGTATCAACCTGAAAGCACTGTCAATGTCAGTTTTTGCCATGAAGGCACCTTTACCCACAACCCGAAGTTGATGAATGGCATCGTCAAAAGTAGTATAAGTAACCGTGGCTAGGGACTCATCAATATGAGCATTAATAGACTGACCCTCTGGGTAACTGAGATGGTGAATAAGTCTGAAATGACCAAGGGTTTTCTTAGGTACGAGGCCAATGGGACTACTTTGGAAGTTGGGCAGAGGAGTGACCCTGAAGGGGCCCCTTACCCGACCAGTATCGAGCTCAGTTTGTAATTTTGTTTTGACTATGTCAGGGAACTCGGTACACGATTTAAGATTATGAGACTGTCTGGGGTGTCGAGGGCCTATATAACCTAACTTGAAACCATGACTAAAACCAAGAAGGTAAATGCAATCACCATAACCTTGAAGGAGTTTCTTCAGAATGTCGACTTTGACCGGTGTGACAGGGGGTAGAGAAATGATGGAATTAAGGTTTGGGTCTACTTGGGTTGACGGCCGAAGTTGCTTATGATGGTCTTAATTGGGAAAGGGCTTATTCCTTGCTTGTGAAGGAGCAGTGTTTGCTGGGTGGTTGCCCCTACAGTTACCGCATATGTGTGGGTGGGTACACCTGGGATTGTTGCACTGTGAACGTCGGCTGAAAACCCAACAGGTGTTCTCAAGGAAACGAGATGTGGACCTACGGGACGGTTGTCGTGTGTGAGAGTTGGGGCGAAACGGACGAAAGGAAGAAGAGGGATGTGGGGTTTGAACAGATGTCGTAGCCATTAGCCAGAACTCCATGTGGATTCTGTCCCACGGAAACAATACTGTCTGCCTCAACATCCTGAACTGGCTATCATATTGGAGAAAGGCGAGTCCAGGACGCTTGGCAGCTAGATCCCTGATGATTTCTGCATATTTGAGTATCGCAGGTGTTTCCATCGGGAATTTAATTTCGTACACCGCTGCGAACCGCAAAAATGCAGTAGTCCAGGTACCTACTGATCCTATTTTTCTGGGCCGTGTTGCAGGTACGACGGAAAGATTTGCATCTTGATCCATTTGAAGAGTGAATTAGGTGAAGAATGGGCAGTAAAATGATTAACTGGGAGAAGAGATAGGTCAACAAATTTGTTGGCCCAAATCTTCTTCTGGATAGACTTAGGTACTTGGGAGGGAATAGACGTTGAGATAGGTTCCTGGAAATACACACCATTGTTTCCAAGCAGTAAGTTGGCCTGATGGTCTAAGACACCATCGACCGAATCGGTCTTCCTCAGACAAGTCAGCCTCGGAAGATAGGTCGAGGTCCCGTGGTGGGTCATTTGGTGGCATCTGCACTGGGGCGGCAACGGGTTGGTTCCGAGGTACCACACTGTGGTGATTCTGCGCATTGACTGTCAAAAACTGTGCAGAGCATGTTTCTGCAGCACTGTGGATGCAAGCTCGAATCTGTTGGGGTGTAGCAGCCGGAACAACAACTGACGGACATGGTTGTCCAGTATCTGGTACCTGTTGTATGTTGACTGCATCCGTTGTATCAAGCTGGTTGGACCGGGCAGTGTCTGGTGAAGAAATGTTCGCACCACCACTCACATGACTGTGGTTGACACTGGTAAGATTGAAGGAACCGGGTTGCGCTTCAGAAGTTGGAACAGGTTGTGAGCCAGACACCTCAATTCGCCTGGACCTCTGGGTTCGTCTGGTCCGAGAAGGCCTGGTGGCCCGGGGCCGAGTTGGTCCCGTCATCTGAAGAATGAAACAGAAACCACTAAACAAAACTGTCAACAACAAGGACATGGCAGTGGAGTGGCCAACGGAACAAGAAACTGGAAAATAACGACATGGTAGGAACCACAGATCACAGTTTCGTATGTAACGAATATACAGATAGCCGAAATAATAGGGCTAAATCTGACAAATGAATCACTTGGCAAAAGCCAAACATCAACGCTGAGAAAAAATGGCATGCTAAAGTAGCATCTCTCATCAGTTGTGTATAAGTGTCCAAAAAATATCACCTCAGTGGAAAGCTATATGGGAATGAATCAACCACTTTCTCTCTGCAAGCAAAGGACACATTGAACAATCGTCAACACTGAGGAAAATGATCAAAGAAAACATATAACTATCTGGAAAACAAAAACCACAGATAGTACCTGAAAGCAGCAGCCATGAGCGCCTGTCCTGGGTTCGACTACATAAGTGGGATTTAATAAATTGCAATTGGATGGCAGTGGCAAAATACTATCATATAACATTATTATTAGTATTTAATAATAATAATTATTATTATTATTATAGCAGTAGCAGTAGACTTGTATCTGTAATTCATATGTGTATAACAGGTAAGATGCAAAGCTAAGCAGCTGTCTGAAGCATCTCAGGTAGGCAGAAAATAATACCCCCGTCCCTTACACTGAGGGTGGGGGTTGCAGTAACAGGAAACAGGCTATAAAGGCAATGTTGCCCTGGCATTACTGATTTTACTTATCTTTGTATTGTCTTTGGGTTGACTCTATTTATCCGGTCTGGTGATTTTTGCAGCTTTCTCTGGCAAATCACATAAATTTTGACAGTTGGACTGACTTATCTGTCAGTTGAACTAGCCCAATTTAATGCATTACGCCAGGAATTCTCTGTACACCTCCGTGTCACACAAGCACTCTGTCGTGATGTAAACAAGCCATATAATCCATTCGTGTAATGTCTGTATTTGATTATTCAGTGTGGTTTTAATGTTATATCCAGCTTGGTTCACTTCTATTAGTTGTTGTCAATGTTTATGCTGTGTGAATCCTTTTAATTTTAGGTAAAACAGTGTATTTTTAGAAGTTTTAAGTCTGCACACGCCTAGATGTTTACACGTGGGCAGCCATCTTTGAATTTACCATTCCGGTTGTTGCTATGGGCAACTTAACTGATGCTGTTGTACTGTGTACTGTACTTTACTCAAAAGCTTATATAAAGTTTAAACAATATGGCCCAATTTATTAACCCTAGAAAAAGGTCGTACCAGGTACCTAGTTAATAAAGAAACAGTATATTGTATTTTAGTGTATGATCGTAATGATTTAAATATTTAAACTTGTTTGCGCACTTACTGCAGCAAGGTATGCACTCTTGTGGCATTTTGGATTCAGTGTTAAAGATGCGATGTTAGTGTCGCATTTAGGGAGCGGTTTAATCGCAAATGCATCGTAAATGCAACACAAGTGCAATGTTCTGCTGCATGCTACCTCGGTAGCACTGATTTTAGTATAAATACCCTGCGTCCGTTGTGCACGGGGACTTCAGACTTCACGCTTCAGACTTTAGGTTCAGGCTCCGGATTTCGAGCTTTCGAATTTATTTAAACGCCGTTTAGGCAAGGTTACCGATAATAAACTCAGGTACTTTAATTATTTAGTGCTTATTTAGTGCCGTGGTTAACGATTATTCACTTTAGTTGGGTTTTTTTTAATAGTAACTGTGACTTTTAAACCTTACAACACATTTTTGTTTAGTATTAAAGTATACTAGATCTTAACTCTGCACTCTAACAAGTTTATGAGATAAAGTAGAACTCCGGTTTATGCTTATTATGTGTGTATGCATATATCGTGCCATAGACTTGTTTAATGCATTGGTAAATTTAGGGCTTTCCACTTGGTGTTTAAAGGTATTTTTGTATACTTTCAAGGATCTCTAGGTGTATATCTAAGTGGCGATAGAATTGTTAATTTATTGGAGTCATTTTATCACATTGTTTATTGTTAAGTAGACACAGGATCCACCTGTGAAGAATTAAATTTAGTATTGTTTACAGTCTTATTTTGTTCTTTGAGTAAACAGAGCTTAGGCAAATCCTACACAAGTTCTATATACAATATATCACCTCCCTATTAAAGCTGAAGTCCACTCTCAGCATAGTACCATCTAGCGACCGCTGGGATATCCACATGCTGACAGAGTCTACATGCACACGCATATGTAAATGCATTAACCTGTGACCTGAGGCATTAACCTGTGACCAGGCCCGTGAAACTTGATAGCCTGCGGCAAAGACAAGACCATCCCAAGACAATCGACCATCATAGAACCTTATAACTCAACATAAGCACGCACACACACCGAAGCCCAAGCGCGTAACAATATGTGTACTAAATGTGTATAACAGTCGAAACCAAAGGAATGGAAATGTGGATGTAACCATACTTATCTTAAATTGGTGTGATTGAAATTTACCGCTCCCGCTAGTTCCCGACACCATAATGGAAAACGGGTGTTAAAATATTATCTAATTAGGCGCGCAGTAAAGGCTTTGCGTATCAGCAATCTGTCCCTCACCGTGCAAGTTACGTTTATGCCTTAATATAGCATCCTTTCTCGAAAACGAACGAAACAGTGAGTGGTGGTGGCGAGAGGTGGTGATGAGTGGTGCTGGTGAGTGGTAGAAATAGTGAGTGGTGGGGGTGGCGAAAGGTGGTGGTGACGATTAGTGGTGATGGTGACAAGTGGTGATGGCGAGAGGAAGTGAGTGGAGGTGGTGGCGAGTGTTGGTGGCAGCTGGTGGTGGTGATTGGAGGTGGCGGGTGGTGGTGGTGAGTTGAGGTGGTGTTGAGTGGTAAATGTGTGGTGAATGGTAAAGTTGGTGGTGAGTGAAAAAAAAAGTTGTGAGTGTTGGTGTTTAGTGGTGGTGGTGAGTGGAGGTGGTGAGTGGTAAAGGTGGTGAGTGGTAAAGGTGGTGGTGGGTAGGGGGATCCACACCAGGTTAAGGGGTTGTCCAGCTTATTCCAGGGCAGCCAAAATTGCTCAAAGATCCCATGATGATGGAATTCCTTGGTCTACTGCAGAGAAAATACTATTTGGAAAAATCCAAAATTCATCTCAGCAATATCAGGTGACCAAATCAAGCACTGAACAAATTGACAATCGAAACTCTATTATTCAAGAACAAGACAAAAATATTAGCCCAAAGCAGATTTCTCCAGTCAGATGCCAGACCAAATTTAAAAGATTAGAGTCAGGCCACCTTATAAAAGAAACTAAGTTTCTTACTAAACCAAATAGAATTTTAATTTGGAAAACCCTCCCATAAAACAAAATTTATCATCAGATTCCAAAATTGTTAATTCATCTCCAAATAACAAGGAAATAATAATTATTTTCCCTGATAGCTCAACATCTAACTTAGTTAATGCCCCCGAAATATCAGTAACCTCTCATGTAGGTGTGGATACTATCTTACATCGCAATAGTGCAGGAGCGGATGAAAGTTCACCACATTTGGCACGTTGTTCCACCAAGATAACATCAACCCCTGCCACTTCTGGAGACTCCCCGATGACAACGAGTTGCTCTTCTCTCTCAGTGTCGAGTGATGGTAGCGAGTTCGATGTCACGGAGGAGGAGTCTCTAGTCTCTCTCCATTCGTGTCTTTTTCAGTCGGGAAGTCCAGCACAGGGTACCGAGTCTAGTTCAGAATCTGTTATGGTCAATGACCTCTTGAGCGGTGATATTACCCCTGTTATTAGTAAACCATTTAAAAATACATTCTTTTATTGATGTTTCACAGCAAACCTCCCCGGTGACTTCTTTTTCGGGAGGAGATTGGGCCCACTTCAACTCTTTTGAAGTTAGTATTAAAATTATCAACCAAACAGAATCATACTGCATTAATGTAGATAAAATGGTTGAAATCACTAGATCCTTAATCCAAAATGAATCCAAAATTACAGCAGGCAACTTAGACAATTATATTAAAAGGGAAATTATCTCTAATTTAAAAAAAAAAATTTAGGACCAAAGGTCAAAACATCCAAAATTAAGCCCAAAGTTCATTCTTATGTTACGCAAACTAGATTAAATAAACAAAACACGTTGGTTACTGGTTCCCTTGAACAAACTAAAACCCCTAAAAACTTAATATCCATATCCTCAAAATACAAGGAACTGGCTGATCGTAACCGTCGTAATATACTTACATGTTTTCAATAATAACATGAAGATAATTTCTTTTAATGCCGGGGGACTCACTTCCCTCCGTCACACAGAACTTAAGGTTATGTTAGATCTTAACCCATCTATTGACATTATATGTATCCAAGAAACCAAATTAAATTCTCCCGAACATAGATCAATTCCTGGTTATTCTTGGGAATTTCAACCTTACGAACACAATCGAATTAGTACTTGTGGAGGAGTGGTTACATACATTAAGAATACTTTGAATTATGAAACCATAATAATTGAAAACAGTAATCAAGTTAACCATGAATTTCAGGTATTTAAAATCTACCAGAATGACTTTCCCTTCCTCCTGATAAATATGTATACCAGAGGCTGCGATAAATTACTTTTAAATCAATTAAGTTTTATTTTAAAATGTTATGATTTTAACTCGGCACATCCGATGTGGGGATCATCTCGTACCAGTCGTCAGGACAGAGACCTGGTAGATTGGATAGAAGGTTATAATTTAGTAGTGACCAACGATGGTTCAGTCATCAGAATAGATCATGCCTCAGGGTTGGGCTCTTGCCTAGATCTAACCATCACTAGCCCTAAAATACTTGTCAACTCACATTGGTGGGCCCATGATGATAATTTGGGCTCTGACCATTTACCGATCTGTCTTTACATAAAAGGTCAAAAATATTCATCCTTCACTCTCAGTATATCACAAATTATAAACTCTTTTCTTTTTTGAAGGACAGATGTATACTGGCTGGTATATGGGAGAGACTTCCACTGGAAGCATGAGGACCCTCTTTTTATTGTATATACTGTACACATGTATTTCCTATATATATATGGGGCCGATTATTTGCGTATTAACGGAAGTTCTGTTTTATAAGAATAAACATGTAATTGTAGTCCTCGGCTGCCAGGGGGAAGCCGCCCTATCTAACACTATTCAATGCTATGACATTGATTTATTAATATAAATTTTAACTTTTATATTGCCTTAGGGCTGTGACAACTCTTGGTTAATCAGTTCACCCTTGATCTGATCGGGGTGATAATTGTTTTGTTTTTTTAAGATATATCTTATATAGCCTCTTCAGGAGGATTTAATTGTCCTCCAGGGGCGTCTTTTCATTATCACAGTTTAACAAGCAGTCTTTTTAACTTATTTTTACTTCCATGTATAACATTCTGTTATATAAGGGATCAATTAACCCTGTTTTGTCACTTTGTATTAATCATATCTGATTCTTTTAAACTCTAGGAGTGAAATACTATCCTTCAAATCATTCTATGTCCTTAACACATCATATTATTTTATCTTTGTTTGGTATAAAGTACAATTGTACATACATTATGATATCCCGTTGTTTTATTATACCTTTACGGTATATAGCGGACTTTATGTGTGGCTGCATGCATTTGTGTACATAAATAAACGTTAATAAATATCTAGTTATTTCCATCGGAATTAAATTTTGATTGGAAATGGAATAAAGTCTACCTTTTCGGTAATACCGAAATGGTTTGGCTAATCATTTATTCAACTAATTATAATACTATAAGTACATAGATGAAATTTTAGAAAAAAATATACAATGCTCATATAATAGCATATCAATTACATAATAATAAGCAAAAGTACTAAAAGCAGTTAAAGTACTTAACCTCAAAAATAGTTAGGTTTTCGCCTCTGCTGGGCGAAAACCTATTGTTCTTCTTCTGTTGATTTGTTTTTTTTTTGTTTTTTTTTATTATTTTTCCAATTCCACCCATTTTTGTGTCCAGCCTAGCGGCCAGATGAGAAAAGCTACAGCTATGAAATTTTGGGCATGGAGTCATCTTTATCTGAACATGTGCCTAATTGGTCAAACTTTTCACATTTATTTCTGATTTAGCCACTAGGGGGCGCAATGCATGTAATCACTGTTTTGCTAATAACTCAAAAATTTGAAACCTGATTTAGATGCGGGTTTTTACATAATGTTCCTTGTTGACAGCCCAATCAAATATGATGGATATCTTATTATCGAGTACTGGGGAAAAAAATTGTTCTAGGAGAGGTTGAATGTTCGAACCTTGGAAAAAAGTGGAAAAATGAGGGTAGGTCTACGAAAAACCTACCCACTTTTGTTAGAGATCAGATAGAAGAATTCTGTTTGCTGCATACGATTTGCAAGACATATACGCACAAAATATATGGGGTGGCGAATTAAGGAAATGCGTGGTTTGTCCTCTAGGAACGGTCAAACTTCACTAAATTTTAGGAAAAATTAAAATTTCAAAAACATGTTTTTGTCGCTCCTGACTTTCTTTTCTTTTCATTCTTCATGAAATTTTCACACGATATGTATTGTTATGTTTGAAAGGGCCTCACAATTCAAAAAATAAAAAAGAATTGAAAAGGTCAAGGTCATATTACGATTATTGTGTTTTAATTCGGCCACAAATAGCTCCAAAACTAAAAATATTTCATTGAGAGTATATGAACAAAAGTTTTAGTTCTTAAAGAGTTCTTTCCAGTGATGTTTAGTTTGTGAAGATCGGACTTGATTTGGTAATTATACGGCAGTCCAAAGTTTGATCCTTTTTTGGAATAATTGTAAATCAGGTTTTATGCTTAAAATTCTGATACATAAGAATAAAAAGTTTGACTTGTGCGACTAACGTTAGTATACTTCATTGAACTATTTGTTGCTTTGCTAGGTACCTAACAGTAAAATTTTAATCAATTTTCTTTCTCATTTTGCTGCTAGGGGGCGCTTTTCTTGAAATCATTCTTTTGCTTATAACTCAAAAAGTTAAGTCCGATTCGAATGCGTTTTTTTGCATTCTTTTCCCTGTTGATAGCCTAATAACATATGATAGGATTCGAGGGTCCGTGTGGCTGAAAGCTTTTGAGCTACGGAAGGTTGAATGTTCGAACCTTGCAAAAAAACAAAAAAACAAAAAAAAAACTGTGCAAATGAATGTAGGTCTACGAAAAACCTATCCGTTTTTGTTAGAGATCAGATAGAAGAATTCCGTCTCCGGCATACCATTTAAAAGACGTATACACACAAAATATATGGGATTGCGAATTAAGGAAATGCGTGGTTTGTCCTCTAGAAACGGTCAAACTTCACTAAGTTTTAGGAAAAATTAAAATTTCAAAAACATGTTTTTGTCGCTCCTGACTTTCTTTTCTTTTCATTCTTCATGAAATTTTCACACGATATGTATTGTTATGTTTGAAAGGGCCTCACAATTCAAAAAATAAAAAAGAATTGAAAAGGTCAAGGTCATATTACGATTATTGTGTTTTTATTCGGCCACAAATAGCTCCAAAACTAAAAATATTTCATTGAGAGTATATGAACAAAAGTTTTAGTTCTTAAAGAGCTCTTTCCAGTGATGTTTAGTTTTTGAAGATCGGACTTGATTTGGTCATTATACGGCAGTCCAAAGTTTGATCCTTTTTTGGAATAATTGTAAATCAGGTTTTATGCTTCAAATTCTGATACATAAGAATAAAAAGTTTGACTTGTGCGACTAGTATACTTGATTGAACTATTTGCTGCTTTGCTAGGCACCTAACAGTAAAATTTTAATCAATTTTCTTTCTCATTTTGCTGCTAGGGGGGCGCTTTTCTTGAAATCATTCTTTTGCTTATAACTCAAAAAGTTGAAGTCTGATTCGAATGCGGTTTTTTGCATTCTGTTCCCTGTTGATAGCCTAATAACATATGATAGGATTCGAGGGTCCGTGTGGCTGAAAGCTTTTGAGCTTGTAAGGTTGAATGTTCGAACCTTAAAAAAAAAACTGTGCAAATGAGGGTAGGTCTACGAAAAACCTATCCGTTTTTGTTAGAGATCAGATAGAAGAATTCCGTCTCCGGCATATCATTTAAAAGACGTATACACACAAAATATATGGGGTGGCGAATTTAAGAAATGCGTAGTTTGTCCACTAGAAATGGTCAAACTTCACTTAAATTTAGGAAAAATTAAAATTCCAAAAACATGTTTTTTTGTCGCTCCTGACTTTATTTTTTGTTTATTCGTCATGAAATTTTCACACGTTATGTTTTGTTAAGTTTAAAAGGGTTTCACAATTAAAAAGTTAAAAAAAAATGAAAAGGTGAATGTCATATTAAGATAATTGTGTTTTTATTCGGCCACAAAGTGCTCCAAATCTAAAAATATTTCATTGAGAGTATATAAAACAAAGGTTTTAGTTCTTGAGGAGCTCTTTCCAGTGATGTTTAGTTTTTGAAGATCGGACTTGATTTGTTCATTTTACGGCAGTCCAAAGTTTGATCCTTTTTTGGAATAATTGTTAATCAGTTTTTATGCTTCAAGTTGTGATATATAAGAAAAAGAATGTTCGACTAGTGCGACTTACATACTTGTTTGAACTATTTGCTGTTTTTGCAATTTTGTTTCTAATTTTGCCGCTAGAGGGCGTTTTGCTTAAAATCACTCTTTTGCTTATAACTCAAAATGTTAAAGTCTGATTGAAATGCGGTTTTCAGCATTTTGTTCCATGTTGACAGCACCACAGAATGTGATGGATTTCAAGGGACAGGGTATGGGAAAATATTTGCGCTAGAAGAGTTTGAATGTTCTAACATTGCAAAAAAAAAAAAAAACTGTGCAAATGAGAGTAGGTCTTCAAAAACCTTTTCGTTCTGTTTCATATTGAAAATTGTGGCTGAGTTGAAATAAAGTGTTCAAGCTGATTAGGTTAAAAGCGAAAACCGAGATACCGCTTGCGGTTCTAGTTACCATTTAATCACCGTTTAAACATACACATCTCACAACACAAAGTAATCAACTTTTTTTCAACCAAAAGACACATGTACACAAACATCTTTTATTTTATTTTTTTAAACGCCTTATTTTATCCTTGCCAAAATGACGTGGTCAAAGTGCGAGTCAAAATAAAATCTAAATCAATCAATTCAGTCATATAGTTAATTACCAATCATTTTTAGGCATTAAAATAACAACTTTCGGTATAACTAGAACAAACCTGTAAATTACAGATGTTTCTTTAAAATTTGACTCTCTTTCGGCTTCTAAAACAATTTTTTCAGGAGTGAGGGGTCACACTCCGGGGTCCGCTCACAGAGCTGGGCAGGCAGCCGGACCCTAATTAAACAAAATATCAGTCAATCAGTCAGCATTCAGTCATAACGGGGTCTGCTCACCAAGCAGTAATAAATCTGTAGACGGACCCTCATTAAACTTATACAAACAAACAAATATTCTGTCATATTCTCACAGCACAACCAAGGCGATGTTGAGACAACAGCAACAAGATGAACATGATGCCTATATGCTCATCGAACATCAGAAAATGTTGAGACAACAGCAACAAGGTGAACATGATGTCTATATGCTCATGGAACATCATAAAATGTTGAGACAACAACAACAAGATGAGGATCACATGCTCATAGAACATCAGGAGAGACAACAAGATGAAAACGATGTCATTGAAATCAAGGACGTTAAGAATGATGTCACCGAAATCAAGAATGATGAGAACGACGCCATCGAAATCGAGGACGATGAGGTCAATACGACTTATGTTTTATGGATGAACGATGTCTTCGATACCAATACGATGAAAATGAAATCACAGAAATCTAAATTAAAAAAACGGCCCTTTTCAGGGCCAACCCAAGTGTCTCGAAAGGACATGTTTACAATTGTCAGTCCCATACTTATGATGATAAGATACCATACAATTTGGTGTCATACAATTTCGTTCCAGGTGACTAACACCTCAGAGTCTCGATTTATTCAAACGCATTAATATCAACATAAAAAACATCATCAACAACAATAACTACTACTACTATGTAAAAGTACGTGTACAAGGGTCTGGTTCATTCAATCGTATTAATAATATCACCATTTATACAACTACTAATACTCCTGTTAAACAGCGAATATATAACCGATACTATTTTTAGAACTAAAACGAATTCCGTCATTGCAACAACAACTACTACTATTTCAACCACGTGTGACTGACAAAAATAAATAAATAAATGTCTCACTCGCTTACAAGGAAATGTTGAAAAATCGATATTTAAAGCGTGCGCATGTATATGCGAGAATTATTTTGGCCCCAGTAAGTAACATTAATACTACTACTGCTACTACAACTGCTACATAAACAACAACTACAAAAACAAAATGTAAAGAAGCGTTGTGAAAAACACATCAGAGTCTCGATTTTTCAAACGCTTTAATATCAACATAAAAAAACATCAACAACAAAAACTACAACTACTTCAACAACAACAACAACTACTACTACTACTACTACTACAGTAACAAATGAACAGTTATTCATCTAATTATTTTGGGTATGAAAGATAGTTGAGTATATTTTCTTTTCTCTTTTTTCAGCCACGACGAATGCTATGGTCGCCAATAGCGACATCAACCCCCCGAATGGAGGTGAGTATTATAATTTTGAAAATACACACTTCGATTTTCCTTTTTAACTTTCCCATCGCCTCTATTACTGTTTATACGTTGTTGTTGTTTTTTTGTTTTTTTTAATCAGTGTGAACACGTTCGTTACAACTAGACTTCGATATTACATTTGTTTTTATTTTCAGGTCTCAAGTATCAGCTGGGAATCTCCCGGAAGGTATATATTTGTTTACAAAAGCGACCAGATTCGTCTGAATATAACAAACTGAATATTAAAACACATTCTCGTTTTAAACTGTAAAACATTTAGAAACGAAACTTATTATGGACATTATCTAAATGACTATGAATTTTTAGCTCACCTGAGCACAAAGTGCTCAAGGTGAGCTTTTGTGATCGCCATTCGTCCGGCGTCCGTCGTCGTGCGTCGTGCGTCGTCCGTCGTCAACAATTTGCTTTAAACGACATCTCCTCTGAAACCGCTGGACAGAATTTGATTAAACTTGGCAGGGATGTTCCTTGGGTAAGGCTCTACAAAAGTTGCTAAAATAAAGTTGATCCATGAAGAACTCTGGTTGCCATGGCAACAAAAAGAAAAATAATTTGAAAACTTTAAAAATCATCTCCTTCAAAACTACTGGCCAGATTTCAAAATAATTTGGTACAGATGTTCCTTGGGTCAACCTCTACCAAAGTTGCTAAAATTATTCCGATCCGTAAAAAAACATGGCCGCCAGGGGCGGGGCTTATTTGCCTTATATGTATATAGAGAAACCTTTAAACAACATCTCCTCTGAAACCACTGGACAGAATTTGATTAAACTTGGCAGGGATGATCCTTGGGTCAACCTTCACAAAAGTTGCTAAAATAACCTTGATCCATGTAGAACTCTGGTTGCCATGGCAACAAAAAGGAAAAAAAATGAAAACTTTAAAAATCATCTTCTTCAAAACTACTGGCCAGATTTTAAAATAAATTGGTACAGATGTTCCTTGGGTCAACCTCTACCAAAGTTGCTAAAATTATTCCGATCCGTAAAAAACATGGCCGCCAGGGGCGGGGCTTATTTGCCTTATATGTATATAGAGAAACCTTTAAACAACATCTCCTCTGAAACCACTGGACAAAATTTGATTAAACTTGGCAGGGATGATCCTTGGGTCAACCTTCACAAAAGTTGCTAAAATAACCTTGATCCATGTAGAACTCTGGTTGCCATGGCAACAAAAAGGAAAAAAAATGAAAACTTTAAAAATCATCTTCTTCAAAACTACTGGCCAGATTTTAAAATAAATTGGTACAGATGTTCCTTGGGTCAACCTCTACCAAAGTTGCTAAAATTATTCCGATCCGTAAAAAAACATGGCGCCAGGGGCGGGGCTTATTTGCCTTATATGTATATAGAGAAACCTTTAAACAACATCTCCTCTGAAACCACTGGACAGAATTTGATTAAACTTGGCAGGGATGATCCTTGGGTCAACCTTCACAAAAGTTGCTAAAATAAACTTGATCCATGTAGAACTCTGGTTGCCATGGCAACAAAAAGGAAAAAAAATGAAAACTTTAAAAATCATCTTCTTCAAAACTACTGGCCAGATTTTAAAATAAATTGGTACAGATGTTCCTTGGGTCAACCTCTACCAAAGTTGCTAAAATTATTCCGATCCGTAAAAAAACATGGCGCCAGGGGCGGGGCTTATTTGCCTTATATGTATATAGAGAAACCTTTAAACAACATCTCCTCTGAAACCACTGGACAGAATTTGATTAAACTTGGCAGGGATGA
>CM037786.1:64184185-64200774 GCA_021229015.1 Solen grandis | reverse complement strand
GTACCAACTCACATCTATTAGATAATGTGTGAGCTAATGGTCTCCTTTACTGAACTCATGGCTGTATTAGTATATTGCCAAAACATACATCAGGGGAAAATACCAGATAACAATCACACCTGCACCCTAATCATAACACTGTCCTAATGACATCCTTTTATATCATGCTATGAACCCATGGACAGAACTGTAACGCTGATCTATATCTACAAACCTGTATCCTGAGCTACATATTTATATCTAGTAACATTACAGGACAATATACATATTTAAACTGAAACGAAGAAAGATAATATCGTTTTTGATAAACGATTTATCTATTCTGGAAACTATTTCCCCAACATTGTACATGGAAGATAGACATGTGACATGTATGATAGAGTTATCTTCCATGCAGGGAATCCCTATTTTCAAATGCTGAACATAAAAGAAGAAAGTCTCCAACTGGATCTTTTTTTCAATTTTAAATCTACCAATATTGAATGCTCACTATTACAGGAATCTTATAAACATGTCATAATATGAAACCATCCTTTCAACCCTTCCAGTTTTTAGTGATGAAAATATAAGCCTTGCCTTTTCCATTCAAGGCTAGGTCAACTGTAAGCAAACAGTATCACTAATTAAACCATGTATCATTTTGTTTAAACCATGTCAACCACTGACTATCTCAGGGTACCTAGTGCCTAACCTGTAGATTGATTTGAATTACATCTCATGATCTGCAAACACTGGGAAGGTCCATTAAGGACTGTACTTCACATTTTGGTAGTTAGTGTATGTCTTTAGTGTACTGCCACAGTTTGTCAGATGGCCTCTTGATAGAGGGTCTCTCAAACATTATCAGGGGCCATTCATAGGCAGTGTTCACACTTACTTCAAAATGAAGTCCTGAGCTTGTTGAAAAGCTCCAAAATGGTGTAAGAAAAACAGAAAATATCATTTTTTTTTTTCATTCTGTGCTCTTTTCCCCAAATTTGATATGTACCTATTTACCAGTCCATAAGGTTTTTCATTTCCCAAACTAAAGGAAATGGTGTTTATATTCCCCAAAATATGTTAAGACCACTTCCCAATCATCTGAAAAAAAAAGGGTCTAATTAAGTACCACTGAATATATAACAAGAGGGCCATGATGGCCCTGAATCGCTCACCTGATTATAAATGAGCAACATATGTTGGATTTTCATATTGACCTACTTTTTGACCCCACATGACCCACTTTTGAACTTGTCCAAGATTTTATGGAAACAGACATTCTGACCAAGTTTCATGAAGATATGGCCAAAAATGTGGCCTCTAGAGTGTTAACAAGGTTTTTTCTAAGATTTGACCTCATGACCTACTTTTTGACCCCACATGACTTAATTTCGAACTTGTCCAAGATTTTATGGAAACAAACATTCTGACTAAGTTTCATAAAGATTGGGCCAAAAATGTGGCCTCTAGAGTGTTAACAAGGTTTTTCTAAGATTTGACCTCGTGACCTACTTTTTGACCCCACATGACCCAAATTCGAACCTGTCCAAGATTTTATGGAGACAAACATTCTGACCAAGTTTCATAAAGATTTGGCCAAAAATGTGGCCTCTATAGTATTAACAAGGTTTTTCTAAGATATGACCTTGTGACCTACTTTTTGACCCCACATGATCCAAATTCGAACTTGTCTAAGATTTTTTATTGACCTGTAACCTACTTTTTGACCCCTTATGACCCAATTTTGAACTTGTCCAAGATTTTATGGAGACAAACATTCTGCCAAGTTTCATGAAGATTTGGCAAAAAATGTGGCCTCTAGAGTGTTAACAAGGTTTTTATAAGACTTGACCTTGTAACCTACTTTTTGACCCCACATGACCTAATTTTGAACCTGTCCAAGATTTTATGGAGACAAACATTCTGACCAAGTTTCATGAAGATTGGCCTAAAAATATGGCCTCTAGAGTGTTAACAAGCCAAATTGTTGACGACGCACGACGGATGACAGACGAAGGGCCATCACAAAAGCTCACCCTTGAGCACGTTGTGCTCAGGTGAGCTAAAAAGGGGCCATAATTTGTAATATGTTCCATCAAGTGTTATCTTCCTTGATAGTATGATACGTCTAAACTGTTAACATATTAAAGATGTGTCAAATCAATCACATGCCTGGACTCTGAGATATAAACATGAAAGTACCTTGCATGCAAAACTTTAACCCAAATTCCTATTCCTATGTTGAAAAGGGGCCATAACTTCTAGTATTTTCCTTCAAGAGTTATCTACCTTAATAGTATGATACCCCTTAACTTGCATGCAAAACTTTAACCAAAAGCTGCAACACCAATGCCAACATCAACGCAAAGGTGACTACAATAGCTCTCATATTCTTTGAATAGTCGAGCTAAAAATGCACTTGATTTTCTCAAAACTGAAGGTTAAGGCCTCTTCCAAGTTTCTAGAAAAAAACAACAACCCTGAAACTGTATAAAACATGTTGAATCTGCATTTATAGCTAAATTGGTTGAAAGTGATAATAAATTAAAAACCAAATGACAGAGAAGGTTTGGTCTCCAGTTATTTGCACAATTATTAATCTAGATCTAACGTATCTAAGGAGTTTCCTGGTTGGGCATTTACTATTTATAACAGACTGTCATTCAATTACATTTATGTGTCAATTTATGCAATTGGAAATTCTGGCTATACAATGGTTGCAATATATGAATACTGTGAAGTGTAATCAATATGTATATACTACTCTGTTGTTGTATCATGCCCTTATGAACATAATCGGCCCATGATCATCAACAGCTGTAATTTCCAAGCTATCAAAAATATGGAAGGGACAAAAACATATGCTTATTGAACTTTCAACATACCAAAGTTTCTGAATATGAGTGTTTTCTGTATTGTTTATCATATTTTCAATGAACTTTACCTCCTTAATTTGCAAAGAACTTTCTCATTGATTTGCACCCAATTGGCTAGGCCTATCTTACGCTTCAGAAAGTGAAATAAACAATAATTAACAAATTTGCTGACAACTCAGCAGAACATTGGTAAAACTTCTTTCTTGCTTTGGCTAGCAATCATTTTCTGATTATTATGGCCATATTTTAGACCTTATGATCAAGGATTCCCCACATGTGAGCCCTGTTATTTTGCTGAAGAGACAGCATTGGAAGAGTCAGTAGTTGGATACAAGGAAGCCCAGGTGCGATACCCTAGCTCATTTTAAGAATAGACCCCTTGGTTCTTTTACGTGCCCGGTGTATAGCAACAAATCACACAGGAGACAAGTTCCTGGATAGCACCAGTACTGTATACTCTGAGTTCCCATAGCAACCCTATTTTTCCAAGTGTCAGGCAAGGGTGCATCTGGTACGATTATATATATCTTTGGTTTGATGCAGTCACCAGAGGAAGTTCCCCGGCTGGGATTCAAACCCAGACCTCCCGAACACATAGCGGACACAGAGCTATTGCACCAGATGAGTATCTGGGAGTATGTTAATGGGATTAAATTTGCATTATTTCCATTTCTCATTATTAGTATACCCAGGGTATCTTACTACTGTATATATAAAGACCCTGGTTCATCTAACATATGTTTGGTGCATTTTAAATGCTGAAAGCTATAAAATACCATAGCAATAGTGGATGAATTATGGATGGCAAGGTATGTGCATGCGCACTAAAATGAATAATTCTGTATTGTTCTTAAAAGTGTGATATAATGAGAAAACACCATACAAAGAGAAAGAAGGATATATTAAGAATATAGGAAAAATGCCTATGATAGTATGTGTAAGTAACAAAAATACAAATCTTGCCCAAGGCACTGACATTTGTCATATATCTCCATCATCATCTCAAAGAAGTGGTCTTTGACTGCATCAATCCCTAAAGACTGGAGTATAATCGCAATTCACTACATATGACGTGTATACATTCCTCCAAACTTCCCACATTTCTCAAAGCCAGGTCTATACTAACCACCTACTCTTAACATAACCGACGAGTCACACTGTAACCTTGCCCCATATAGTATAACGGTGGAAGACCTCTTCAACCTCACATCTTAAGCTAATCCAAAATCTGAATTTTGTTACGAATCAAAATCGCATCTTATCAATTTGGTGCTTTATTACAATAAACTCAGAAAATGAATACCTTTTGCTACTGAAAACACACGATAAAACACGAGACATATGGTTTGACATTTGTGTTATTTTCACCATGGACGGCGCCATGACACTTCCGGGTATGTTGTTGTTGTTTTCCCAAATTTCATCATTCAGAAGAACACCCTATTGGGTCTTTAGAGAAAGGTTGAGTAGTTTAATAACTTAACATTGAAACATGTGTTTTTATTACATAAGTAGATTCAAATCAATAAATAAATAGCATATATCAATACGAGGAGCACCGTATCTACTCGGCCATTTCCGCTCACTCTCTAAGTTATCAGGAGCCGGTCTCCGGCTCCCTCCGGTCTCCGGTATAGTGGTATATTATGCGCATTTTATTTTAAACTAATAACATATCATTCCAAAACCTTCCTTAGTATTTGCTAGGTAAAACTTAAGTTGGGTAACATTTCAGTTTGAGGAAATATTCAAGTACATGTCTAAATTGACATAGATTAATACCTTCATAACCGGTATAGCTAGATACCGAAAATAGCATATTTTCGCGAAAATAGCTATCAGTGACGAAAATAGCCTAAAAAAAGAAAGTAAAACCTAGCCTATCTTTATATAGACGTATATTATGATAGATATCATCAAAATACTTTTAAAAAAACTTTGGGGGAGCAATATTTCCCTGAGTTAATGTAGTTAATTATCAAAATATACCAAGAAGATGACCGCTTACGAAAATAGCAATCGACTTACGAAAATAGCCCCAAAACGAAGCAAAAGCTGAAAATTCACTTTATTAAAGTATATTTTGGTTGATATGATTAAATAACATCTAAAGATATTTTGGACCCATGATATGCAAGAAATAATTTAGTTAACTACCAATGTGAGAATACTAAGAAGAATACCGCTCACGAAAACTAGACAAACTTGTTGCGAAAATAGGGCAAAACTTAAACTATATTATTGCTATTTTACTATATTTAAAAAAAGTTTTGAATTAAAGACTCATTGTTATAAATATGTAATAATTCCGATGTTGATATTCACTTAAACCACTATCATATCATTCAGAGAAGAAGACGTGTTCCCTATCCGTTAAAAAAGCCCACGAAAATAGTCAAATTTATTACCCAAGATAAGCCGAGAAAATATCAAATAACAGTGAATGTATGATTAAGGTAAAATAACAAGATTACTGGTAAAGAACAATCTAAGAAATGAATGAATAATAAAGTAAGTGTTGCTACTTATTTTATGCATAAACATGTAAAATTTACGGTATATCGGTATAGACCTTTAACTAGTATAAGGGTACAACGAAAATAGGGCCTCATATGAAAAATCGAAATTACGCTACTGTGTATAAACTCCAGATTAAAAAAATCAATTTATATATTCAATTTTTTTATACATTTTACACAATCTGTTCTTTCATAATAGTTTTGACAATCTTTCTTAATATAAGAGGCTATTTTCGTCAATGATAGCTATTTTCGCGAAATTAGGCTATTTTCGGTATCTAGCTATACCCACAGGTGCTTGAAACAAACTTTTTTTATGTTCTATATGGGCTTTATACTATAATAAGATATCTTAATATACATATAGGCCGATTATGTAAAATATTTGATTATGTGACTTGCGCCTGTGGCTATACCCCTTAATAACTAACACTATTTATAACACTATTTGAAACATTTGATTTTTTATAGAATCAAGTCCTAATTACTTAAGGTAAAGCCCCTGTTATGGTTCCGCTACATTTAGGACCTAATGGCCTTTCATGGAGATAATCAAGTGTTTCCTACAATCGTATCAACTCAGCAATCCCCGGCCTAACCCGTTATTTTGAAGAAATGAGCGAGGTTAGGTGATCCTAGACGTAAGGGGAGATAACTGGTAAACTGACCCAAATGTCATTTTCTGAAAATGCATACATGCAGAGCTGCTGCACTAAGAAGTATTAAGAGACCCTGACGAAGTGTGTATTACAATGTCGGGTCTGGGATACAGGCGACTGCCCCCAAGCGAAATATGTTTTTCTCAGGATTCTATATCTTGTTTTTTCGATTCAAAATGTAGGCATGCGACTAAACGGATTGGAGAAACGCTTGACGATATTGTTGAGGGCAGGTTAGTATTTGTATATCGAGGAGTGAAAGCGAACCTATGCTAAGTGCATGTAAATATATAAGCACTTAGCCTGTTTCGCTCTCACCCCTCGATATATATATCATATTAAATAATCTAACATAATCATGTTTCTAGTTTCAATGTAGTGAGATAAGAGCTGATACGGGATAACAAGAAAGGTTTGTTTTCCTACTGACATCTATTTGGGGTCTATTTTTTTTTTTTTTTTTTTTTTTAATTTCCAACTAACGTTATGAAACCTCACCGTGATAAGTGAACATGACACTAATTGGTCCTACCAGTCCTGGGACATAGGAGATTTACCAGTATCATTTTGACAAACTTGGTATGTCGCGGCCTGGGATCGAACCCGCGACATTCCCTGGTAGTAAAAAAATAAGGGGTTTCTCAATTACGGGCGATAGCGTTTCGAACGGTAGTGTTAAATGGTTTGAAATGCAGACTTCGGTTTATCGGACACCATGTGTGAATAAAGACTGGATTTTATTGAATTGAATATTAAAACTGTCCGGTTAATTAAGTCTTCGTAACTATTAAATCTGACTGTATAGTTGTAAACACTGTACGTACTGCAGTATACACATTTCGAAATACGTTTTTTGCTTCACATACTTGAAGTGTAGTCGAGCCAAATATCTTTGTTAAGTACTACTATTATGTATTGTAGAAATATCGATTTAAGTATAGGTTAATGTTTATTAACTTCCTTAATGTGTGGTAAACTGTCCACGTCCCCTCTGCACGCATGTGCACAAAGGTTGATCACAGGTGCAGAATGTATTCTAGGATATCCATAAAGTGTGTTGAGACATCCTTCTACATTGTACATATTAGACTAAATAAAATCTTTTTCTTTTCTGCAATGTTGGAATTTTCAATAGAGAGATCTATGAATGTGCCACTGTTCAGTACACATATATTATTTTTTACAGAGTAAGGGTAAGTGATATTCCACAAATAAGTGTAGTCCGCCATAACAATCGATGGGTGACTCGGGACAACCGTCGACTGTGGGTGTTCAGGAAGCTTCAACAACTGGGATTGTGTGACGTCATCACTGTCAGGGTGGTTACGTCCATCCCAGCAGAGAAGCTGAATTCAACAAGTAATGGGACAACTGTCAAAATTAGAGGTAGCGGTCCTGGTGGAAAATGGTCTAGTCCTGGTGTATCAAAAGGAAGGTGGAATGGAGAGAGAAAGAAAACAAACGAATCAGCTGTACCTCCTATTCATCATTATGGAACTCCCAGCCATGCCTCTCGTGGTGGTCTTGGTGATATTTTTGACAGCGGTATTCTGACAATTGTAGGTGTAGGTGTACTTACCTATCTCGCATACAAGTTATTCAAATAACTAATGCATTTGAACAAAACAGAAAGATATACCACGGGAGAAAAACCGTATTGAAGCAGAGAGGAAACAGCTGACCTAGATTACGTTTTTCTGAAAAGTTTCGGGCAGTGTTGCTTGCAACGCTGTGCTATGGTAGCACACATTCCTGCATCGCTCAACATTTCGGGGCTGCATTTAGATATCTATATCTAGATTTCCCTGGTGATAATTTCCATGTTTATTTTAATACGATTGCATTATGCACGGAAGTCGAAACTAAATTAAAATGTGTTGAAAATCGATGCTGAAGATAAAATGTTTAATAAACTGTAATTAAACACACGAATGCGCAAGCGAATAAAGCGCAATCCATTCGGAGATTTCTAACTATCACTGGCTGGCATTTCAAGCGTTAGGTAGCAGATATATGGACTTAATTATTCTTCATTACGAAGTAACTGTTCCGTGGAACGAGTGGGTAAGATGGCTGTGATATTTGACAATCAGGCATTGTCAGAAGGGACTTTGGGTTAGATTCATATTCAAGGATTTCTTTTTAGATATATTTGCATATCATTTCGCATATGCATTAAGTACAAAAATAAAATGAATAAAAAATACCTTGTATACTAGTAAATAAAATTATGGAAGGTGGTTGTTTTAGATTTGCTTCTTTTTTATTTAGATACGCATATTGATATAACTGTTATAAACGGTAAGCAAAAGAAATAGGGAGAGTAAGAGTGGCGGCGATGTGCTTATTGTTAGCAGTCCTTTGAGATAAACGGTGTGTTCATCTTTTCTTGTAACGATCGTGTTCACACAATGTTAAAGCAGGGTTATAACATTGAGTTTATTGGCATAAAAGTTGATTCTCGTTTATTAGCTTTACTTTGATAAACAAAAGAAATGCGACATCATCACATTAAAAAAAATTCTCTTAGCGCTTTGATTTTGCTTGGTATCATCATTGTAACATTTCGGAGACATAGCCGAGATAATGCGTATTGCGTTTCACAACTGTCCAATTCTCGTAAAGTCACATTTTCAAATATCTCCCATCGAAGATATACGTTAGAACATTGCATTACCATCGAAATGTAACATGTATTAAAATAAGGCAAGGAAAAAATGTTTTATGTAAAATAAAAAAGAACCTACATGACTATGTAAAATGTGTTGTTTATCGGCTTCACTGGTTGCATTTTAATCATAAAAATGAAATTTTAAAATAAATCAAACTGAAAATAATTCCCTGCAGTAGAGAAATAATAAAAATAATTATTTCATAATATAGTTACATTTTCCTCTGTGTGTTTTCCAGACCATTTTGAAAGTTTGCAATACTCAATGATATGCTGTGTGCTAAAACAATAATTTCCACTGGCTTTACAGGAATTTCCCACCTCTGTTTAATATGTATTTGATCAAATGTTATGATCCATCGATATATTTTAAATATGTGTGGGTTTGTAAATAAATATACTGTACGGATCAAAATACGGGTCTGTGTTTTGTATAAGTTGCGGAGCTCAAGGCTATATCAGTTACTATCAAATATTTTAAACATTTTCGCTTTCTTTTAATTATCGTTCAGGATCTAAACTTGAACATTGTTCCAACTCTATTGTAGACAGACTGCTCTGTCTTATAAATTGTATATACCAATTGGATTGCTTTGAAATATGTGAATAGCAAATGCGTATTATATATTGTGTATTTCATGTTTTTGACATTAATCTAATAGCAATATTATTTTCAATGTTTCAATTAACATGACTTTTGCAAGTATGTAATTTATTTGTTAATTTTATTTATTTATTAATTATTATTATTATTATTATTATTATTATTATTTTTAAATCTTTCTTTGACATCCTAAATTTTCGTTTCGTTAGGATGCTAAGATAGGATTAAAAATTAATTCCTTTCTATCTAAGCTTTCATCCTACAGACCTCCTAATTCCGTTAGGCTGTTTGAAAAGGATCGTTGTTTTTTTGTTTTTTTTTATTTATTTGTAGTTCAGCTATTTTTTTATTTTTTTTTTGCTAATGTGTGTTTGTTTTTTTGTTCAATTAATTATTTACTTAATACTTCATACCCAAATATATAAATGTCATATTGTAAATGTAAATTGTGTAGCCGTGCCCATTAATTTTGACCACGAGTGTTTGTAAATATTTAATTATGTATTTGATAATGCTGCCCACATTTTTGGGGCCTTATCATGTTCAAAGAATAAATAAACTGTAAACTGTTTTTTTATATTGAATTCAAGTCAGATATACGCATTTTATAAGAATACGATAAAATTAATCGACGAAACTAGATATACGCGGCATAACGATTCACAGTTTGCATTTCGGTATGCAATTCGGGATAACACATACACACCTTTAACATTTTTATCAGCAGAGTAAACTCCCTTGAATTACTCTCTTCTGGGACTCTAATACATGATGTAAATTATCACAAAAACAATACAAGAAAAATTTTGACGCAAGCGTCAATGAATCGGGCCGAAGAACTATTGTTGTTGGCTTGATTCTCCGTTATTGCAGGAAAATGATGCATTATTCATTTCGCTGCTCTACTGGTACTTGCTTCTTTACTTAACGCAGAAATTCATTGGGAACCAGCATGTAAAAAAGACTGCATTTTGAGATGTTTGAAAAGGGATGCTTGCAACGCTGCTCTATGGTGGCACACATGTTGACTCGGACAACAGTTTGGGGCTATATTTAGGCATCTATATTTTATAGAAATCCTTTTTTTTTCTACGCAGAAAAATAGTTCTAAATTTTGTTTTCTGTCTTATCACTAAATGGTGATAATTTTCTTACTTATTTCAGTACGATTGCGTTATGGAAGGCGAAACTGAATTAAAATAATCGATGCTGGAGATAACGTTTTAAATAAACTGTAATGAAAAAAGAAAGTACGCGAGCGAAAAAAAAATCGCACCTCATTCTGAGATATTTTGAAACAATGACTGAACAGGCAACACTATATAGATTAAAATTTCTTCTGTATGGCTCATTAGTGCAGTGGGTAAAATAGTCAGGTTAGATCGCCATGCAAACGGCGTTGAAAAAGGGTGTGGGTTCGAGTCACAGCCGGAGAACAATGTTTAAAAACTTCTTTTTTTTAAATTATTTTTGCAATATAAGATACATATATTTTTGTTATATTGAATATCATTAATTTATCTATAACAAGAAAATGTGTATATAAACTGAAATGAAAAAAAAAAACAACATAAAATAAATAATGAAGTTTGTTATTTTAGATTTCCTTCCACATATTCAATTAATCTTGTAAACTTTGGGCAAGAGAAATGGGGAAAGTAAGAGTAGCGATGTGCTTTTTGTTAGAAATCCATTGAAACAAATAATGTGTTCATCTTTTTTTAACGACCGTGTTCAAGCAAAGTTAAAGCGGATTTATAACATTGGGTTTATTGGTGTCGCTGAAAAATTGGTTATCGTTTATTGAATTTACTTTGATAAACAAAAGAAATGAGACATCATCATATTAAAAACCCTGTTCTCTCAGCGCTATTAGCGCTTTGATTTTAGATGGTCCCTATAAATGACACTTTATATATTTTTAGGCACAAATTTTGTCATATTTCTCCCTGTAATGCAATATATTATTTTTTATTTGTATTTCTATATACATATGTATCTATTGTCATAATGCATGCAGTACTTTTAATTTGTCATATGCTATGTATGCATGACCTGTAAAAGGAGTGGACTCACATGGGCATTTAGCCTGTTGTTCAATCCTATGTATTCTTGAATAAAATATGTATTAAATTAAATACCTATTGGTTTTCGTACTGGCTTCGTACTTCATGGAAGTGATTTCAGCATAATTACAATAGGACTAAATCGAAGGTCTACATTCCTAGCAGGTAACTTATACAAACAGTTTAAAATAATAACGTGATGTAATCTGTTTTACAACCCATGTTCCCATAGTCAAAAGTTGTTATTATCGTTAGCAGAAGAAGTGTAAGTACGAAAAGTACGTGTATACTTGATTTTGCGTTGTGCCGCAATATAAACCGCTCCGAGCGTGACCACTCCGCAGATAAAATTAACATAAATAAAAAATATCTACAGAATGGTTATTTCTGTTCATCATCATTGATTTTTTTAAATTCAAAAACGTATATTTTTTACATTTTTCTAACCTTTGTACAAAATTAAAAGTAATGACAGGCACGAAGAAACTCATTGTACAGCTTAGCCTGGCAAAACCGTATCAGTAACCGGACCGGCTCGAGATCCTGCCGGCCCGGAATAAATTTGTTATACAGAACGTATAATCTATAAGACAAACAACAGACATTTTGAATGATTTTTACAAGCAGTAACTTATTTTTTTATTATCAAAAATCTATGAAACAGAGACATGAAACTCATGTAAAGCAGATAATTAAATATTGCAAACTTTCAAAACAGTATGGGAAAATCAAAGACATAGTTATCATCATGCAGGTACTTTTCTATTTTACATAAAACATCTTTATTTCTTGACTATTTTTTACATTAAATATATCATTTGATAGATATAATAAGGTATCATTTTAATGGTATTATATGTATAATTTCCTGTTAGATCTATAAGAAACAATTTTACTTTCACAAATCTTCAAAAGAAAAGGAGATATTTGAAAACGTGACTTTGTGAGAATAAGACAATTGTGAGATTTAGACTAGTTGCCAACCTTTGTTTAATAGTTCAAGCTTGGCGCTGAAAAACAAAAAGGACTAACCGTACACTTACATTTTTATCATGCGTGTAAATTATTGGCCAAAACTACACAATCCTATATTTTATATAGAAACACGAATGAAAATGAGTGACATATTTGTTGTATCTTTCATTAAAAAAAAAAATCAATCAATGTTTATAAACAAACTGAACCCGTCAGTAACGTATTGAAGGATGGGACCTGCCTCAAACTTTGCAGCCTTATTGTAGAATAATGTAGAAATATTATAAACTTAGAATTTTTATGAATTTGTTATAAAAGTCATTGCATAAGTCGAGCCTTTTTTCTGTACATACGAGTATTCCAGGGCATTTGATTTCGAATCTTCAGAAAGGGGAAGCATATCTCATTGTAAATCTATATATTTGATGAACCAAGACTCCAAGATCTAGGAACGACACACGTGTTTTAATACCACACGGTCTGTAATTATCCCAACAAAAATATATAGCAGTGCACACGGTCTGTAATTATCCCAACAAAAATATATAGCAGTGATAAATTGTTGATAAAGTAAGAAGTCGTATATGAACCAGATCTGATTTTTGTTAGTTTCGCAACACTATAATAGAAAGTCTGTGAGCTATTGTATTCCAAGAGGATCGACTAAATTCCTTACATAAGATATATAAAGATGCAATACTACAGATAAGTCAATTTAGTCCGAACATTTTGAAACTCTCAGTTTGTAACAAATCATTGACATTTATCAGCTATGATAAACCCTTCTGTAAAGAAAAGGTTCATAAAAACTCGCCTGATCCCTTATGATTATTTAAAATAACGCAAACGTATTAATATGCACGGAATATTCAGCTGTTTCTAACAAGATCCGGTCATTGCCTAATTTACATAAAGACAATGCATCTAAAAATAGAAGTAAATGCACCATTTTATCTGGGAGTATAGTGCTCAGTTTTATTGAAATATTTCTCCGATGAAAAACAAATGTTATACAGCAGTTCATTTTATCTAAAGAAATTAACACACACCTCAACTTCACGAGGGAATCGTGTTACCGTGCACGGGTTAGACATGGAGAAACTCGCTAGACACCTGTTTTGTTACTAACGCTTATGATTATGCATGACCTACTAGAACCAGTCTGACTCGATCGATTCCAGGATTCTCCCTGTAAATATTCGGGAAAAAGACTAAAGCTGTTGGTGATTCTATCGACATCAATCGGGCTAATCTTTTGACACACAGAGGCAATATTTTGCATATCGTCACAAGAAAGATTTAATTTTGCATATTTTTAACTTATTTTCTGTGTTACCGCAGATAATGGCAAGTGAACAGCACATGATTACATATCTACTGAACATAACGGTTTTACCACTGCATATAATGTGTTAACCACTGCACATAAAGACATATGTACCAAACATAAAGACAGGTGCACATCATAAGACAGTCATGGCGTTCCATGAACTTGCATCTCACTGTTTTACCTGAGCACAGCGGTGTATTTTACAGTATAGATGTTTTCTGTATATTATTGCACTAATTTCTTTCATATATATATGGACTGATCACATAACGTGCATTTCCTCAGTGACATATATTATGATTCAGACAAAAACTAAATGCAGCATTCAAATTCCTCTTTTCGTTTCAAACAAAATGTAAATAGACTTCAATAAGATAAATATTATATTGTAAGTATTCGAAAAAATATCTCGGAAAAAAACAACTAAACCTATGGCTCTGATATAGATATAGCTAAACAAATGCCCAAACACTGTACATAATTATTCATAGTATTCCGAGAATTGCCGACTAGATATGCTAGTTTGACAGCACTAAAAGCAACAGAGACGCCCGTAGCATTTTTCGAAGAAAGATATATCTAGATAAACCATATTGGACACTTAAGATTTGATCGTTTCACCCCCAACATCAGCCAGAATCAAGAAACATAAGGAAATAACTTTAAGAATTATGGTACATGTAATGAAACAATATTCTGAGATATAGAGAAGTACTATTGTTTTCAACTTCTGTATACATGTAGGTGGATTGTAATTGTTTTTATGTTGTCTTGAAGTTACCATATTATGCACAATATGTTCGATACAAAATATAAAAGGATCCAAGCTGACCCCCTTTGTATCCTACTTTTTTTCGAAAGGATGTTCAATTCTGACCATTGGTTTCAGAGAGGAAAAATGTTGATATTTAAAGTTTGCAATACTACCCAAAATCAATGCATTTAACATTCAAATGCCCCGACTAGTCACTTATTATTCTATAAATAACTGATCCGCATTCGGTTAACAACGGGCATCTTCGGAATAGACATCTTCCGTTAGCATTTTAACCACATCACCATCACGAAGAGAGAACTGAACATAATGCAATAAGCACTGCATATAAAGTCATGTGAACTGAAAATAATACAAAATCAACAGAGCATAAAGCTCTCTTTACCGCTGAGCATAAAGTTGAAATCACTGCACATTAATACTTTTCATCTGCATATATTAAAGGACGAACTGCATATAATATGTTCGTAAACCATGGAACATAATGGCCACTGAAGGGAACATAACGAAAACCAACTGCATATAAAGTCACGTGGACCGAACTGAACATAATACAAAATGTCTGCATTATATTGAGTCATTATGTCGCGCTTTTCTTATTGTCATTTATAATTTAAATTTACAATATATTATATTTCAAAATACATCCATGGTACTCTTATGTTCTGTCAAAGCTACACAAATCTTTGTCTCAGTATTCCCTCTCTATTTTCTCTCTATCTCCCCATTCTCTCTCTTTCTATTTTGCACATATCTTTCTTAGTTTTAACCGCTTTATGTTAAATCTGAGTGTTTTTCCCTGTCCCACATTGTTTTCTCACTACACTATAGCATTGATGTAATTTCTGTTAC
Source organism: Solen grandis (assembly GCA_021229015.1). Lineage (NCBI taxonomy): Eukaryota > Metazoa > Mollusca > Bivalvia > Adapedonta > Solenidae > Solen > Solen grandis. The sequence continues at coordinate 64,185,468 of CM037786.1, read as the reverse complement.
TTCGCCCATGTTGGCTATATCAAACGTGGATGTAAATAAAATATGTTCTGTTCTGCTCTGTCTGTTCTAGTTGCAAAAACAAATATACAAACCGGTTTCCTATTAAATGTGTTATTTCTCACAGAAATACATCATATCTTGGCTTTAAATTATCGCTGAAACATACGCACTGTAGAAATACAATAATATGCTCATCTGATTGGTAATACAATTCTCAAATATTTATGCAAGACACATAATTATATATTTCAGGAAGAAATGATATACATTTAAATTATATTAGCTAAATCATGAGGGCACATTTTCTTTTGCAAATGAGTCTATACTGATGAAAATACGAGGACCATCATTGAAGATTAAGCTAGAATTGCCTGTATGAAAACTAAAACTAAAATCTTCTCTACCAGAAGTATAGGGTATGTGATATACGAGTATATATATACACCGGTATATATGATATGTGATATACGAGTATATATACAGTGGTGCTAACGTATCAGTTGTCAAAAAATCGATTATATACATAAAAACGATTTACGATCTGCGTTTCGTTATGCGATATACGATACAGGATAAGCACGGTATAAATGGCATTTTTTACAACTGTATACAACTAGAATTTACAATAAGTTCAAAAATATGAAATATCAACTAAGCTTTTAACAATATTTATCACAAGCCGTGTTTTCATCTGAAATAAACAGCGGAAATAAACAAAACGGGAAACAGGAAATGGGGACAAACTAAATTGCGGTTCCTCTAGAAATGTTACGGACTCTGTTGTCTCCGTCAATAACAACCTAAGCACGTGTAATGAAAAACTGATTTTTTTCCTAATGAGGACTCATAAAAAAATGTATTAATTATGCTTTGTTATTATGTGCTTTGATATTAATCACATTAAAAAAAAAATGATACCAAAAAGCTGTCATTTGTGCTAATTAAAACAATATCTTCGGGCATTTTTCAAACTTTGCATTTAACCCATCAAACATAAATGTATATATAATTTATTGGATGTATCAAATATCAAAAGAACGCGAGTGAGTGTGGGAGAATAGCACCGTATCTATTTTCTTATTAGAATATTCGTATATATTACAAGTAGGTAACTGTCATAGGTATAGTGTTAATATAAATATGTTTTCATATACTTTAAGCTCGGAAAATCCGCTATTGTTTTAAAAAGCCCTAAGCCCGAAGAATTGTTGTTGGAAATTGACCTTGGTAATTAAACAATTAAATACATGTGCATTAACATGGGTCGAAAAGCTATCTTTGTC
>CM037786.1:64148415-64184085 GCA_021229015.1 Solen grandis | reverse complement strand
ATCCTCGACATATCAACGGGTACTCCCATACTTCCAAGATTGTGGTTGGCCCAGTGTACAGATTAATTGTTCTAAGCCATTTGTCTAGGGTGTTATATTGCAGTAAAACTTTATTATATATTTTGACTATGCTTTGTCTTGTTGTGCCCCAAATAACCACAAAGAAAAAAAATATTTTACGCTCCGCACCCAGTGACCCGGGCATTCAATATTAACTTATGCCCAAATGCACACGCCCGAATACAATAGTATAACGTTAGTTATCGGGACTTCTTTTCTACATGTTTAATTGTTTTAATATCGGTGTCCTTTATAATTAACTTTTGTTAAATACAGAGTTACGACCCTTGAATCTGAATAATGGAAGTTTTTTTTCTGGCATTACGCCAATGTTTTGAGATAATAAGCTTAATTTGGTATGATGAGCGTAGCAACGTTAAATGTCGTACCAACGCTAAATGTCGCACTTGACATTATATGTCGCAAGGCTGACGCTAAATATCGCAACCAACGCTAAATCTCGCAAAACCTCCTGACGTTAGATATCGCATCTGTGACGTCAAATGTCGCAAAAAATTGCACTGCCGCTATATGTCGCAACATCAACGCTTAATTTCGCACTCCTTCATGAGCACTCTTTTGTAGTATTACTGACCTGGTTTAAGCTCCTGACGTATCCTGTAACAGTGATCTAGGGATTACAGGGATAAACCGGGCACGACTGTAAAGGCCCAGTCTTTACTGTGCCAGTTTGAGATATAGAAATTGTTTGTTTTGAGTAGATATGGAATATATATCTCACCGACAGAAATATTAATTTGAAATTATATCACTTTTAGGTTAGATACATTCTACGAAAAACAAGCACATTTTATATTACATCATGGAAACAACAACAACAACAACGGTGGTGATGGAATAAATAGTTTTGCACGATAAAGCACAATTGCAACAGTCTTTTAGATTTCGTTCTTAGAAAATGAATACACACAGGCTATGTGTTACGTTCACAAACAAAACAAGAGGGCCAAGATGGCCCTTGATCGCTCACCTGAGAAAGATGATTGCTTAAGAAATAACGATGCTAGAGTGTAAAAGAGAAATCTAGCTTTTTAATGGTGAAAAAAGGCATAACTCCTAAATTAACTAGTCAATATCAGTTATAATTGAACCCGATTGCGAGATTATGGGCATAAACATTGTCTTGAAGTTTAAAAAAGATTGTTAAAAAATGAAGTTGGTAGAGAATAAACAAAGTGAAATCTTGCATTTTTTGTATTAAAAGGGGCATAACTCCTGACCTTATTGACGGATATCAGCCATAATCGAACTCAATCGAGACATTATGGTCATAAACAATGTCATAAAGTTTGAAGATGATTGCTCAAAAGATGAAGATGCTATAGTGTAAACAAAGTGAAATCTGGCATTTTTTGAATATTAAAAGGGGCATAACTCCTGACCTAATCGACGGATCTCAGCCATAATCCAACTCAATCGAGGCCTTATGGTCATTAGCATTGCCATAAAGTTTGAAGATGATTGCTCAAAAGATGCAGATGCTAGAGTGTAAACAAAGTGAAATATGGCATTGTTTGAATATTAAAAGGGGCATAACTCCTGACCTAAGCGACGGATCTCAGCCACAATCGAACTGAATCGAGACATTATGGTCATAAACATTGTCTTAAAGTTTGAAGATGATTGCTTAAGAAATAAAGGTGATAGAGTGTAAACACTAAAAATTGTTGACGACGCACGACGGACGGACACTCACGGGATCACAATAGCTCACCCTGAGCTTTGCTCAGGTGAGCTAAAAATCAAACCGGTTTGCAGTTTTCTTTTCTGCATTTTTTTGCTGTTCACAGACAATGGAGAAGCCATTTCGACAAAAAAATCTATACCAACTCAACGATCTTATTTCAACAACAACAACAAAAATGAATACAAGTACGTATTTTTGATTGCCCTTAAAATTGGGAAAATACAGCAAATTTTCTTCTTTCACCACAGCAGACCGGTGACAGAATAGATATGAAATATATCACACTGCACGTGCGGTGACGATATGAAATATATTCAACCGATAGAACTAAGTACTTCAATGGTTTGCATAAAATAAGTTGATGCATCCCGGATCGGTGATCAGGAATCCGGCGCACAACTCTAACAGCACCGTTGACCACCAAATTGTTTTAAGTATCGAGCCACCAAGAGCGATAACCTTGCAATAAATTAGGTTTTCTTGGCATTTACATAAAGACAATTCTGTTGATTTACGAAAATAATTTGAATTTGAAATCACAATTCGTTCATGTGATACGCCACCAAGTTATATACCCGTGATTCAGTAACTGAAACTTACGGGGTGTCTATGGAAAATTGACGAGGATATGCGGACTGTGCATATAGAGTTTATTTTTGTAAACATTTCTTATTTATGCATTGTAGTAACGTTGTCGTCAACGAGTATGTACAGATTGCATCTCGGAACAAACCCGTAGCACTTTCCGAAGAATATCATATAATATACTGCTTTTTGAAGCATAATGAGCCTTTATTATTGCTGACTTTCTCTTTCATAGACACTTACCTTCTTAGGTCAAAGTAATTTTTATAAGTTTAAACATGTTTAGATTTTATTCTACATCTATTTGTGAACATAAGGATGATTTGAAATAATATATATACTCAATATCAAAGATGTTCTACTGTCTCGAAAAGCGACTGGAAAAAATAAGAATAAAATCACAATTTCAAAATATATTTTTTTATTTGGATTTTTATTTCTGTATATAAATATGTACACTTATACAAAAACATTAGCCGTTATGGACTTTTTTTCCATGTGTCCGTAATACATGTACTGTCCGTTATCAATTGAGAGACATTATTGGGGAAAGATGAAATGTAAGTTGAGACTTTGGAGGATAATGTGTGTGAAGAGATGGACTTATTATTACAGGAGATAAAGAAAAGAAAAACGTCGTGGAAAAAAATGAGATAGCATTAAAGAGGGAATAGTAAATGTATGAGACGGAGTGACTGTTGTATTATTTGAAAAAAGAGAGATTTCCAGGGGAAGAAGAAACAAATGAAATTTAGAGTATACATTTTTAATACAGATGCTTTTTTTATATATATAAAATAGACTATAAAGCAAGAAAGTTTAAAATTATTTAAGACTAAAAACAAAGAGAGAGAAAGATGAACACTTTGCATGAGAGCCCACGACCAGGATCATGCTTGGATTGACACCTAAACCGTACAACAGTAAAGGCCGATTGAGTTCGCTTTTAGCGAACGTTAGAGATAGCCTGCAATGTGTGTCTCTCATAATTCACACTTTATATATCTCACTTGTAATATCTTTCGAACGGGTATTAAATGGTTCTACATTCAAGCGTTTTTGTTTTTCATGAAAATACATATATTTCTTTTAGCATTTATTATTTCGTTAAATTATGCTGTATACAGAGTTATTTTACCTTCCAGAAGCTCAACAAAATACAACTAGCTAACTCAGTAATAACAAAATAGAGCTTATTTTGCTATTTTTCCCAAACGAAATGGAATGGTTTTATTGAATAGTCCAAGGATAATGTTATAGTTGTTCTTATTCCATCTACAATAAGGCTCCAAAGTGGTACAATGGTAGCGATTCTGTCTACCACTCCTCTCAGTATCACTCCGCGTGGGTTCGAAACCCTGAGGTGAAAATCAATATTATCTCACTACATATTTTATTGACTATATAACTTAACTTCTTACTTTGTAATAATATTATTCTACTTTAATCGTTTATTTATTGACGCCGCGTGGCGTCAGTATGGAATGCTATTTAAATTTGGCCATGGAGCCGCATAATCAAAAAAGGGAGCAACAACTATTATTTAAAAATAAAAAAAATAAAAAAAATAAACATGTAAATATGTTTGAAACACACACACACACACACACACACACGCTGTGAATCAATTACTTGTATGCGTGAAAAGTATGGCGGTTATTCTTTTCAGAGAAGAAAATAATTGATAAAATTCATTTAAATAGTACAAATTGACGTGATTTAGTGCAATAGTGATATTGGTGTTTTGGATATTTATGGACCATATCTTCGATATGTAAGTAAATGCCTAGAAAACGCAAAAAAAGTTCTCCTGATGTCGGTTATGAATCTGGACAAAAATCCAAGATGGCCACCCCAAATACTCGTCCAGCTAATTCAGCCCAGCAGCAGCAGATAAATATGATGCCACAACCAATTCTCCAGAACGCCCCTCAATCCCCACAGCAATTTATATTGCCACAAACTTTGCAGTACCCGCAATATATAAGCAATTTTTCACCGATGACAGCCGGATCCCCAACACAGTGTAATGTTCAATCAAATACACAACCAAGTAATGACCCAGTTCTACAGGCCATATTAAATAAGATCGAAGGTATCGAGTCCAAAATGGGTCAGATCAGTGAAATCCATGCAGCTGTCAATAAGATTACGGTACGGCTCGATAAAATGGAACAGAAAATTATTGAAATAGAGCATAGTCAACAGTTCATGGGGGAGAGGTATGAAGATGTGTCATCATGTGCTGAGCAAAACAAACAACAAATCAAAACCATACAGTCTGAGATAAAATCACTAAACCTAGAAAATTCAGAACTTAAACAATCAAATAAATCACTTTCTGAGGACCTTATTGACATCAAGTGTCGCTCAATGCGCGACAATTTACTCTTTTTCGGCGTCCCTGAAGAATCAAATTTAAAAAGTTCTAAATGGGCCCAGGCCCCAGTCAGTGTCGATGTCACAAATGACAGCAGCTCCCAAGTAACCACGCCCGAAACCAGTAACGGTGCGACTCAGCCGAATACCACACAAGAAGACTGCGAAGAAAAAGTGCATATTTTTCTAAATAATATTCTGAAAATAGATAATCCTAAATCATGTGTCAAAATTGATAGGGCACATCGCATCGGGCCCTTTAAGATCAACAAAACACGCCCGATAGTTGCCAAATTTTCTGATACAGCATCAAAGATGAAGGTTAAAGATGCACTTCGATCAGTAGACCTTCGGCAAACTCCTTACAATGTGTCAGACCAATATCCGCCGGAAGTGCAACAGCGTCGCCGCGAACTCATTCCACTTATGATTCAGGCACGCAAAAATGGGAAGAAGGCTAATCTCGTGCGTGACAGACTATACATAGAAAACAGTGAATATGTCCCTCCGTCCTCTTCGAAATAGGACAGGACTGAAAAGCATGAACTTTCTATTGGTTCATGGAACGTTGAAGGGCTATCCAGTTGCTTATATGATAGTGATTTTTTAAATTTTCTGTCAACTTTTGATATTTTCTTTATTTGTGAAACATGGCAAACTAACCCAGTTGATTATGACATCGATGGTTTTGAGAGTATATGTATACCTAGACCAGAATCAGTAAAAGGAACTTCTGTGCGTGGTCACGGAGGTATTGCGCTTTTTTATAAATATATTTTCAGTGAGGGTATTTCTGTTGTTGAAACTGATAATTCTGGTGTTTTATGGATTAAATTATGTAAGCATTTCTTCCGCACAGATCATGATGTATATATATGTTTTTCTTATATTCCTCCACGAAATTCTATATATTATAACTTACATCCAGTAGGTTTTTTTGAAAGTATAGAATCAAATATTAGAAAATATTCAGAGTTAGGAAAAATAGTATGGATGGGTGACCTCAATGCAAGATGTGGTCAGAAGTCCGATATATTACAAAACACTTCTGAATACAATAGGTTTATATAATACCATTGAAACAGACTATAGTACACGTGATTCCCGTTTACCTGAGAGAAAGTATATGGATAAAATTAGTAACGCTTCGGGTAACAAATTATTAGAATTGTGTTTCAGTTCAGGTTTGTGCATTATAAATGGTAGAATGGGCGACAGCGGTCAGTTTACAAATATGTCGTCTAATGGGAACAGTCTAATTGATTACGCATTAGTGTCCAGCGATTATTTCACCTGTGTAAAGTCTTTTCAAGTACATGACATGTTTACCTTTTCCACGCATGTTCCAATAAGTATTGGATTATTGTTTCCACATATCATTGTTAGTGATAACAGAGTCAATGATCATATCGTTATTGATACATTAAAATGGGATAACGGTAAAAATGAAGAATATATTTCCTGTATACAAAACAATATCACAAATTTTAAATTATATTCAATTTCATACAGAAAAAAAAAAAAAAAAAAAATTTGAATGTGAGGCGGCGCGCTGTGAATTTAGGCGTGCAAATAGAATATGTAATATAAATAGAACAAGCGAAAATATAAATAATCTAATTACAAAAAGACGTGCATATAAAAAAGTTATAAATTTAATATTGACCAGAAAAATAAGTTAAATAATCTTGCAAAATCAAATCCTCAGTGTTTTTGGAAGGAAGTTAAAAAGTTACGTAAAAAGTCAAAATCTGGGACGCTGTCTAAAGAAGAGTTTTACAATCATTTTAAAGGGTTGTTCTCCGATCAGGATTTATTTTATAATGACTTTGTTGAAACGCAGGTCGATGACACAGATTTTATGAATAATAATGATGTGGAATATTTAGATCGACATTTTGATATTGAAGAGGTTTTACTAGCTATTAATTCATTAAATAATGGAAAAAGTGGTTCTGTTGATCAGCTTATACCGGAAATATTTAAAACTGGTAAGGAACACATAGCACCCATGCTGTGTAAGTTATTTAATCATATATTCGATAATAACATGTATCCGGAAACATGGATGAGTGGTGTTATCGTACCCGTGCCTAAAAAGGGAAATCCTAATGAGGTTAACAATTATAGAGGCATCACATTGACAAGCATTTTTTCAAAAATATTTTCTATTATGTTAGACACAAGACTACGAAAATGGGCGGATGATAACAATATATTAAATAATGATCAATATGGTTTTATTAAAGGTAGGAGTACAGTTGATTGTGTTTTTGTATTAACATCTATTATAGATAAGATCTTAAATCATGAAAAAAAGAAATTGTATTGTTCTTTCGTAGATTTTAAAAAATGTTTTGATTATGTGTATAGAAATGGTGTATGGTTTAAATTGATTGAACAGGGTGTTTCAAGTAAAATTGTCAGAACGTTACAAAGCATGTATGTTAAAGTTAAGTCTTGTGTAAAGGTAAATGGTTCTTTAACGGATTCCTTTGATAGCTATATGGGCTTAAAACAGGGGGAGCCCCTGAGCCCGATATTATTCATTTTTTTTGTTAATGATATACATGATTATTTACATACAGACTCATTGGAATATTTTAGTATAGACGAGTTACAAATATATCTCCTTTTATTTGCGGATGACACTGTTTTATTTTCTTATTCTCAGGCTGGTTTGCAGATACTTTTAAATAAATTACATAGATATTGTCAAGAATGGGGAATTACAGTCAATACTGATAAAACTGTATGTATGGCTTTTAAAAAAGGCAGAAGTAAAGAAGACTTTGATATGTTCTATAATCATACTAAACTGATAGTTGTTCATAATTTTACATATCTAGGTATCACCCTCAGTTCTAACGGCAGTTTTTATCAGGCTCAAAAGGCCCTCGCAAATCAAGCATTAAAGTCATTGTTCTCATTAAATTCCATATTTGATAAAATTACATTAAACCTTTCAGAAAAAACTAAACTATTTGATGCTCTTGTATCTCCTATTTTAAATTATTCTTCAGAAGTTTGGGGATTCCATACTGTAGTAGATATTGAGAATATTCATCTTAAATTTTTAAAACAAATATTAGGTGTTCATATCAGAACTTGTAACACAGCAGTATATGGAGAGTTTGCGAGATTCCCTTTATCTGTAATAAGAAAAATTAGAATAATCAAATACTGGGACAGGATTAATAATAAACCGAATTCACTAATGTACAAACTAATGTATTTAACAAATATTAATGGTGCATATATTAATGCATGGTCAAATAATGTTAGATCTTTATTGTCTGATTTAGGATACGCATGGGTATGAGAATCAAAGATCAATTTATCAAAAATGGTATGCAGAGGTTAATAATTATACACGCCTTGATACATATAAATTGTTTAAGACAACATTTCATCAAGAGAAGTACTTAAATTACATAAATAATAGAAAATATATATTTGCATTGGCACGATTTAGATGTTCAGCTCATAAACTTGCTATTGAAGAAGGCAGATATAGAAATCAACAAGAGATGCTAGGATATGTAATAAATGTAACATGGGTTTTATTGAAAATGAATATCATTTTTTATTAATATGTCCTTACTATTCAGAATTAAGAAATAAATATATACCTCGTTATTATAGAACATGGCCTAATATTAACAAGTTTAAGGCTTTAATGGAAACATCATCAAAGAAGAAAATCGTTAATTTAGCTATATATTTGTATTGTGCTTTTCAAAAGAGATATTCATTGAATGTTTAATGCATATTTTATATTTTTATATTAATATGTATTGTTTAATTGGTAGGAATATCAATGTACATTTATATAATTTATTAAATAGTATATTCTATACAGTTAATATATTAGATGTGATATAATAGAAATGCCATTGTTTTCTTTTTTGCATGCTTTTCACGCATATCTGCATGTTCTTTTGATATTTTGTTATTTGGCGATGGACATGTATTTGTTTATGCCAATAAAATATACTTGACTTGACTTGACTTGTATAAACTAATGTAAACAATTACAAGATTTAAAATATGCAAGTATTATATCGTTATTTAAAAGAAATTCGACACATTTACTGGGTATCTGATAACTTCTCCCTAAACTCATAGGCCGAGGGTTTTAAAACTTGGTTAACGGACCTTGCAAGCAATCTGATTAATTAAAGCTCAGAAAAAGGTTTTAGAAAATGTATTATGGATTTAAAATATTCAGATTTTTTGATACATACCGTCAACTTGAAAAACATTGAAACCGCAGTTTAATAATACGTATTACTGCATAATGTAAAAAATATTAAAAGCACAAACACTATGCACATGGCCGTATAGTGCATGTCTATTTGACGGCTTCAGGCCCAATCTGCGGTCCCCGTATGTAAGCTGATTATGAGCGCTCGAAACCAGCAAATTTAACCGAACATTGTAGCATATTTTGTAAAGTCTTGTAAATATATATTTAATTTTATACATTTCATCGATACAAAAAGAATGCCATACTCCTACGCCACACTACGTTATCAAAGGTTGTTAATTCCGGGAACTGTACCTAAATCCCGTACCAAATGAAAAAAACTTAATTGTGCTGATTTGTTTCGTTATCATTGTCCTTGTTGTTGTTGCTGATGATGATCTTATTTACATTGACATTAACACCGCCTCAGTAGTTTACTGTAAGGAAATTCCATGCTCTTCTCTGAAAATTTGTTCAGATTTATTAGATAAATAATATGTAAAAAATACATTTATGGAAATTAGGCCGAAGACTTGATTCACATGGACTTATTAAAACACACTTTAGAAATCTCTGAACCAATTACGGTCTACAGCTGAGGATACATGTCAAAATGACATGTATCATAGCTTAGTGGAGATATTAAGATCCGCTTTTTAAATGATACATGCACATGTATATAAAATATTCTGAAAAGGCTTTGTTTTATTTCAGAAGTGCTTCAAAAACATTTGGGGCTTCCTTGATCATTAAAATTAGTCTTGTTTAGATTTTGAAAAGGACCTTTATTTCATCCACTGACCCGCATAATCATTTATAATTTTAACTTGCAAAACGTGCATATACAGGACCCATTTCTCATTCAAAGTTTTCCAGGGAAAAGAAACAAATGAAAATAGAAAATAAAAAAATCTGTTCCACGTGAACTTGCCCTAACTGTTCCGTTTGAACTTGCCCTAACCGCTTCGTGTGTTTGAACTGTTGACTATAGTCTCCGTGAGATTCCACTTATTACATATTCAAAAGGGAAACAACTCTGAATCCAATAATTACCATCTATATCTTTTGTCATAATCTGTGATGGATATCTTGTATTTGATCAAACTGATTTGGGTCATTTTTATCTGGGGACTATGCATAATGTGTAGCTATCTTTAATTATCATATTATCAATGCTTTAAATATCTCTTATTTCAAAATACTTGAGATGGGATCGGGCTACATTGTTACGGCCGCTAGTTCAGTAATGACGTGCTTTATATGACATTTAAAGAACATATTACGAAACTATATATCAATACACATATGTTGATAATAACCAATCCATGTTCTTAAAAAAGAATCTTGTGAATACAACACGGATGAGCTATATCGGCCAGTTACATAGGAACTTGTTGTTAATATGTAAATTAATATGTAAATTACTATGCTATGAATCAAAAACCAAAGCGAACCTGCCTTTTTTCCTTTAAATGCCTAGAGCTTAGATACCTGGTGTGTGGCATTTTCTAGTGACCTTTACCAAGTTTGTTCAAATAATGACCCCAGGGCTAAAATTGACCCCACCCCAGGGGTCACTTGATTTTACATAGACTTATATAGGAAAAACTAGAAAAATATCCTTGTCAGAAACCACAAGGCATTGCGTTTAGATATTTGATGCGTAACATGACCTTGTTCAATTCTAACGAGTTTGTTCAAATTAAGGTCCTTAGATCCAAATGGGCTCCACCCCAGGGGTCTCTTGGTTTTATATAGACTTCATAGGAAAAAAATACCGCAAAGCATAGAGCTTAGATATTTGGTGTGTTGCATTGTCTAGTTTATCTCTACCAAGTTTGTTCAAATCATGACCCAGGGTCAATACTGACCCATCCCAAGGGGTCACATGATTTTACATTGAAAAACTAGAAAAAAACTAGAAAAAAATTTTGTCAGATACTACAAGGCCTGAAGTTTAGATATTTGGTGTTTAACATGGCCTAGTGCACCTCAACTAAGTTTGTTCAATTGCATATCACATGAGCCGTGGTCCAATGGTAACGTATCCGATTACGGATCCAAAGGTTGTGGGTTCGAACCCCGTTGGAGGCAAGAACTCTTCATGACCATCCCGGTCGCAAAGTACTCGTCCAACCCAGGAACCGTCGAGGGGGATTAGTATAAGTTGTAAGAACTTGTTTCCCAACGACGAAAAACAAATAAGTTTAAACCAAATTAAGTTTGTTCAAATCATGACCCTTGGGTCAAAATTGTCTCTGCCCCAGGGGTCACTTGGTGTTTTTTTCTTTTTGGTGTGTAACTGGGAAAACTGGGCTTATTGACTTATATAGGGGACATAGTTTAAAAATCTCTTCTTGACACAACAAAGCCTGAAGTTTTAATATTTGATGTGTGTCAATGTCTAGTGGTTTTTAACAAAGTTTTTCAAATCATGGCAATGGGGTCAAAACTGGACACGCCCGATGTTCACTTGTTTTTTCATAGATTTATATAGGGAGCTATGACCTTCAGTTTTGGATCACAGGGTACACTTTTGTGTGTGGAATTGAACTTTCAGTGGTAATTACTTTGTGATACATTTTGTGTCTGGCATTAAACATTGATCTTGGCTGACCTTGACCATGACCCAATGACCTTCCTTTGAATTTTTAAAATACAACCTTTAAATTTGGGCCACAAGTAGTGTTTAGTGTGTGGAATTGAAATGATCTTCTTATATTTCTGATTGGATTCTGTATTCAGTGGGACTATGCTGTAAATATAGTAAATTGTACAGGCATGAAGGCAATACTTCTCAGGTCAGCGACTTCAGGGACATCTTGGCCCTCTTGTTTTCTAAAGAACAGAATTTTCTAAAATTATGCACATACATACTTTAGACTAAAGAACTGAAAAAAGGGGGTCACCGTGCTCGATTTAGAGATTTAGCTTATGGTAAAACATCACTGTTTGCTAATATTTGCTTAAAATATCAAAGCATTTAAAATGGGAAAGATTGCATTCTAAATTCTTTAATAACATGTCAAAATAATTGTTTAAGAAAATCTTATCACGATTTGTAACTTATGATGTGGTTCATAAGTCATAGGTGAAAATACTGTCAAACATGCATGGAAAATACACTGCGAGCAAAAGCAGTCATTGTGTCTAGACCAAAATATATACAAAAACTACACAAAAGCTATGCAAATTTATATATATATATATATATATATATATATATATATATATATATATATATATTTTCTGATAAAAAATCAATGGAAAAGATGCCTTTAATTTTTATATTCAATTCTTTGATATAAAGGCTTTCTGAAAATGTAAAAAAAAATTACCTCGCCACGTTTTTTTTTTTTGTTTGTTTTTTTTCGTTTTTTTTTTTAACTAAATCTGTTTTTATTGGATTTTCAGTCAAATTTGCATAAAAACACTGAAATGTGACTTTTAGGACCCTCAGCGTTTGGCAAATATAGTTTTAATCATGTTTTGATACACGAATGTTAAATTTTAGGTTTCCTTTAACATTCTACTCAAAATAAATGAGAATTTCAAAAAAGAAAATACATCATTAAAATCAGTTGTAACCCGATTAAACGTCCCTAATAATGTTTTTTTGTAGCCGATTAAGGTAGAGATAAAACATTGCACAAAACAGATAAACGTATTCAATTGAAAATTTTATTTGGCATTTTAATTTGCACACATTTCACAACAAAAAAGAATCGGAAAGACAATCAACAGACAACAATCATTATGACATAGTCATAGGTATACAAAACAGCATTTTTTTCTTTTATAAAATCAGGTTCCGAACTGAACAACAACTCATTTCCAGCCACAACGTCTCCAATTTAGAATTCGAATATGAAAAGTCAACAGTAGAGATTATTGACGAATTTCAGCATTTCCATACTTAGATGTCTAGACCTAACAAAAGCCGGGAAGCAGATATATATTACTTTAAAGGCAGTTATTGTATGCATCGATGACACAAAGTTAATTGTATTTAAAGACCGAGGGCTTCTCGAGAGTGTAACTGTTCTAGACAAATTTCTGTTTTACTTAGCTGTATAGGTTCATTGTTATTTATAAAACTTTTTAAAATAACATTTTTGTGTGATGGTCAACATGCCTTAAATCCACACTTTAAAAATGAGATGCTGGTCAGTCAAAAATCTGTAAGGGTAAAACTTAAAATTGGTGTGTAGTTAGGTGTTGTTGTAATTTGATTGTCTGAAGGCTCAGTCTCTCTACTCATTCTTTACTGAAGAGATTTGTCCATGATGTACTCGGCCAGTCCGTAATCCGGACCACGCATCCGGTTCAGCACGGCGATCTTGTCTCCAAGGTCCTTGATAATGTTCACCTTTTGCTCCAGGAAGTGGTCCTCAAGTATGTGCGCCATCTAGTCAAAATATGATTAATTCAAAATCGTAGGTATCAGTGAAGCATCAGATAGTCAAAGTATGATTAATACAAAATTGAAGCTATCTGTGAAGCGTCAGGTAGTCAAAATATGGATATTACAAAATTGAAGCTATCTCTGAAGCGTCATATACTCGTAGTCAAAATATGCTAAATACATGAGTGCAGGTATCAGTGAAGCGTCATTTGGTCAAAATATGATTAATACAAAATTGTAGGTATCATTCTTCAAGCGTTAACTTGTCGAGATGGTTAATACAAAACTGTAGCTATCGTAAAGTGGTTGCTACATACTGTAACTAATCAAAATATGGCTATTACAAAATTGTAGCAATCACGGTGAAAATATGATTAATATAAATGATAGTTATCATGGTCAAAATATAATAAAAGCAAATTGTAGCTAGGATTGATATAAACAGAAGCCATCGCTGAAACATCAGCTGGTCAAATTGTAGCTATGGTTTATATAGGAACTGTAGCCATCGCTAAAACATCAGCTGGTCAAGTTATAATTTATACAAATTGTAGCTATGGTTTATACAGAAACTGTAGCCATCGCTGAAACATCAGCTGATCAAGTTATAATTTATACAAATTGTAGCTATGGTTTATATAGAAACTGTAGCCATCGCTGAAACATCAGCTTATGATTAATTAATCCCCCGTCGCGAAGCGGGAGGGGGGTTATAGGATTGCCCTCCGTCCGTCCGTCCGTCAGTCCGTCAGTGTGTCCGAAACATTTTCGTGTCCGCTCCATATCTCATGAACGCTTGCACACATTTTCTTCAAACTCGGCTAAAGTATTAACCTCATTGAGCTGATGTGCAGAAGGCATGTGGCGGTCACGCTGGCTCAAGGTCAAGGTCATACTTGAAGGTCAAATGTTATTTTCGTGTCCGCTCCATATCTCATGAACGCTTGGACACATTTTCTTCAAACTCGGCTAAAGTGTTAACCTCATTGAGCTGATGTGCAGAAGGCATGTGGCGGTCACGCTGGCTCAAGGTCAAGGTCATACTTGAAGGTCAAATGTTATTTTCGTGTCCGCTCCATATCTCATGAACGCTTGGACACATTTTCTTCAAACTCGGCTAAAGTGTTAACCTCATTGAGCTGATGTGCAGAAGGCATGAGGCGGTGTCAAGGTCATACTTGAAGGTCAAATGTTATTTTCGTGTCCGCTCCATATCTCATGAACGCTTGGACACATTTTCTTCAAACTCGGCTAAAATGTTAACCTCATTGAGCTGATGTGCAGAAGTCATGAGGCGGTCACGCTGGCTCAAGGTCAAGGTCATACTTGAAGGTCAAATGTTATTTTCGTGTCCGCTCCATATCTCATGAACGCTTGGACACATTTTCTTCAAACTCGGCTTAAATGTTAACCTCATTGAGCTGATGTGCAGAAGGCATGAGGCGGTCACGCTGGCTCAAGGTCAAGGTCATACTTGAAGGTCAAATGTTATTTTCGTGTCCGCTCCATATCTCATGAACGCTTGGACACATTTTCTTCAAACTCGGCTAAAATGTTAACCTCATTGAGCTGATGTGCAGAAGGCATGAGGCGGTCACGCTGGCTCAAGGTCAAGGTCATACTTGAAGGTCAAATGTTATTTTCGTGTCCGCTCCATATCTCATGAACGCTTGGACACATTTTCTTCAAACTCGGCTAAAATGTTAACCTCATTGAGCTGATGTGCAGAAGGCATGAGGCGGTCACGCTGGCTCAAGGTCAAGGTCATACTTGAAGGTCAAATGTTATTTTCGTGTCCGCTCCATATCTCATTCAGGAGTGTTCCCCTTGCCTTACACAAACCTCTTGACCTGGATTGCACTTCCACGGTGATTTATTGTACTCGGTAAATAATAGTATGTCATGTTCACAATCATACAAATTATGTCGTGATATATAAAGTTTTTAATTGAGTTACACATGTATTTTGTGGTTACATAACACATCCTTTACTTCATTGATGTTCACTTTTTGTACTGTTTCCCATGTAAAACTTGTCAGTAAACTTTTAATATATGTGCCTCCGAATTCTGAGATTCAAACATAACTCCGGAAAGTTAAATTGTCTTAAACTGATCTTCTATGTCTGCTACAACCATGCCAGGTTAAGGTGAACATAATCCTATGACCAAACAAATTCTAATATTTGGCCAGCGGCGGGGGATATAACTGTCCTTTGGACTGCCTTGTTCAAACTGTAGCTATCACGGAAGCACCCATGGTCAACCGTTGATACAAACTGTAGCTGTTTCTAAAACTTAAGATGGTCAGACGATTAATGAAATGGGGCTAAAATTCTTCGTGTGAACTACTTTGGGAAATTACATATATTGAAAGTTCTTGTGCGAAGCGCTACTTGATCTTCTTGTATGTAAATTGAGATGCTGTTCTGTTTCAAAAATGGCTTGTTTTTTTTTTTATTAATATTTAAAATGGACGTCTCCAGCGCTTTATAATAGTATAAAAGACTATATTAAAACACATTAAAAGCAGTTATGGTTATGATTTAAACGTATACGTAACATATTCCACCAGTATTCACATACATGTACACCAGTGTGAATGTGTATTTGTATCCCTTTTCAAATATGTTTCATATATACAAATGTATTCCGTTTTCATGTGTCATTTGTTTAAATAGTGCATTGTTTGATGATGTACTGGATGGTAAAAGTCATAAAAATCAACTTGTACAAAGGTATTCATTAAAGCAAAATCACATTGCAAGGATGCACTCTGAACGCGGAGGAGTGTAGTTAAATCAGCTGTGGTAATTATGCAAATCAGCAATGCCTGTTTTTGATTTCCAGCAACATAAGTCTGTGGCTTTGCCTCCAGTCTAGTTAAACTGTAAATAGTGTTTGCAGATATTTGGGTTATCACTGCTGAATCACTTGTCAAAGTTAAAGTTGTCACAAAATGCAGCTTCAACTTAAATGTCAACTGGTCAATTTATGGAGGATATTATCGAGAAGTGATACGAGTGAAAATATTAAAATTGTACCACTTTGAGAGTTTGGATTGATATAAGTTATATCTCACTGACAGAACCCAGAATTTCAACAGTTAGCATAAAATAAATGGATAATAAAGTCGCATTCATTGAAGCTTACACTGTTGTTTTTTTATGAGTACAATCAACTCTTTTTTCTTCAAAGATACATGTAGTTTTCTATTTATAGTGACAGAAACCTTGACCTTGTTTTCACATATCCTTTATTCAATCCTATCTACTTGGACACTTAGGATTTGCTCGCAGGAGGATGTTATTAAAAATCTCCAAGATGTTAAGGGTTAGAAGCAGGAAAAAAGAGGTCAGAAGCAGACGTCAAGCTGTCACCATTTTATAAAATGCCCTCAAATATCGATGCGTACGACAGGGTAAGTTTGATATGATTGCCAATAGTGATCTATGGACACTCAATCGCATTAAAACGCACCTCTGGCATCAATATAAATTTATTTTAATGAAATTTGACAACAACAAACATTCATTCATTGCTAATAATTACGGTTAAATTCATTGGGAAAGTTTAAAATTTTATGTAGATATTTTACAACTAAAGCGTGACGGCCAGAGAAGGAAATTTCACAAGTCAATAACGAGCATTGCTGCTATTAGCTAAATGCAATCCACATACCAACGCCTAATGGACAATTCATTTGTACCAAATTTGCTATATGATGTTGTGGAATAAGTTGTGGAATAAAATTTCCACATGAAATAGCAATGTACGATTTCTTGTTGTTGTCAAATTTCATTAAAATACATCGTATAATACATTTATGTTGATTATTAAGTAGGTCGCGTAAAATGACTTCACGTTAATTAATACTAAGATGCGTTTTTAACGCGATTGATTGTAACTGTCTGTTAATGACATGCAATATTTTATTTTATCAAGCCCAATAGAAAACCTTTCTGAACCGCCCCAGGGCAGAACAATACGTACATGAGGATCGCTCGCCGAGGACGCCATTTCGTGTGTTTTCAGCAGAAAGGAGTTCATCTTTCTCTCCATCTTCAAACAAAGAACCAGGCCGTCCAGCGCTGTCTCCCAGCGAGTTGGTTCTTCCGCCTGTAGTGTCAAATGATAAATATAAAAGATAAAATATCGCAATTTCTTTATTTTCGGTGTTCAACATACCGTATGGTACCATATCATGACATAATATAACGTGACCATCGTAATAAAACGTAACGCAACGTTACGTAACACAACATAACGTAATACAGCGTAACGTGATACAACGTTACGTGATACAACAAAACGTGATACAACGTAACGTAAAACAACATAACGTGATACATAGTAACGCAATACAACATAACGTAATACAACGTAAGTGATACAAATAACGTAATACAACATAACGTGATACAACATAACGTGATACAACGTAACGTGATACAACATAACGTGATACAACATAACGTGATACAACGTAACGTGATACAACACAACGTGATACAACGTAACGTGATACAACTTAACGTAATACAACATAACGTGATACAACATAACGTGATACAACGTAACGTGATACAACATAACGTAATACAACATAACGTAATACAACATAACGTAATACAACATAACGTGATACAACATAACGTAATACAACATAACGTAATATAACATAACGTGATACAACGTAACGTAATACAACATAACGTGATACAACGGAACGTAATACAACATAACGTAATATAACGTAACGTAACACAACATGGTGTAAATCTTTGATACCTTTTAAATTTGAAATATTTTATTAGGAGCTTGATTGTTTAATTTTGGCTAATAAGCATAAGGATTACAGACATTTAGGTACGCTGAATGTGAAATACAAACAACTATAGAAATACCGGGCCT
This sequence comes from Solen grandis, assembly GCA_021229015.1. Classification (NCBI taxonomy): domain Eukaryota; kingdom Metazoa; phylum Mollusca; class Bivalvia; order Adapedonta; family Solenidae; genus Solen; species Solen grandis. The sequence goes on along the minus strand of CM037786.1, from coordinate 64,165,786 downwards.
TTATGACCTGTGTCGAATTCCACCAACAATTCTTAGCGCTAAGTCAAATTTAAATACTTAAGAGCGGTTTTCATATCTCTCGTTTCTCTAATAAAAAAACCCCCAGATGTTTCATTTCTCATCAATTATAGTTAGTTTTTAAGGTAATAATTCATTTCAACGTAATCATGTACTTGAATATTTCATAAAATAGTAATGTTGGAATGTGTATCTACCTAGTTTAAGAATTTAAGTATTACTTAGCGCTAAGTATTGTTGATGAAATTTGTGCCTGTTGTCGATGTTGACCAATATATTGTGCCAATAAACACTGTAGCTATGAGTGGTAAGGTTTATACCGCATATTACAGGTGTGTGTGTGTGTGTGTGTGTGTGTGTGTGTGTGTGTGTGTCGAAATTGAATTACCTTCAACGTCTTAAAGCCAACTCGTTCTCCACGTTTGGTGAGGTATGAGGATAGAAAATTGGCATTGTCGAGCTCCCGATCCGACATTGCGCGGAAGAATTTTGAGAAACCTGGTAACGCTACATCCGCCCGGCCAAAGTAGGTCGACTGAAAAAGTAGTTCTGCATTAAACGTTTTGTTTACGGACATTTAACAAAGTGGATGGATATAAGTCAAGTTTATCGCGACGATAAGAGACAGTGTGTTCAGTGACACATTTTATTTTTATCTCGTAACATCTGATACACTGTACCAATAACATAATAATTCAACATGCTTCCTCTGTTACATATCGGTTTAAAACTTCACATACATAGAAAATAAACATATAAAGCGGATATTTTCCTATTATAAGAAAAGCCAAAGATAATGACTTCATTGACTAACATCTCAGAAATGATATTAATTTTCTCTGAATTCTGAAGTATTTATACCACAGCCAACTAGATATGATTAATATACGAGGGGTGTTCGAAAAGTATCCGGTAAAGTTCAATACCTTTTTTATTTATAGGGTTTTTAGAATAAAAAAAATAAAGTGATACTTTGATATGATTTAAACTTAATCCGAAAGAGAAAGTGATACAAATTGCATCACATATAAACATATTCCGAACGTCAACAAATGACCGCTTTCAAAACCTTTTTCTCAAGGCCTACATAGTAATCTGACGTCACTTCCGTGAACACCGTAAGTAAAGAATATGTATTACCGGTAAATCTTTTCTCTCAAATAAAACGAAAATAGTCAATGATCGTTTTCTCGAAACATTTACTATGGTAGATATTTTTTTATAAATACTATATTTTATCAAACTAAACTGCTTATTTACTTAATGAATAGTATTCATTACAGGAATTTTTTTATTCAGGAAGGTAAAAGATATACCTTCTATCAAAAATAATCGAATTTGATAATAAAACAATCTGACTTAAATTGCCCGTGTTAACTACCCTACGTAGTTCCAATATTCGACGGTTACTTATTTTTGATCCCCTAAATGTTTGGTTAGTCTACTTTCGTTTTCAAATCCTATATGCCCCTTAAACGAAACAAACAACAGCACGAATGTACAATGAAAATGTTTGAGCTCACTCATTTTAACCGTAGGTCACTCCCGTCGTCTTTATAAATTGTAAACAACGTTTTCAGTAAATCGGTTTTTATTCTGTTGAGTTCATCGTTTATATTAGAATTGTTCTGATCAATAAATAAGCGTAATACTGAATGGTGAAGCCAAGCAGACGAAATAAAAATAAAACCTTTTTAAAACTACACTTTCAAAGTGTATTACGAGATCATTATATATTATTGATACATTTTGGGAACTTTGCCGAAGTTTTCTCCAAGAAAAAAGTTTCTGCCATGGGCCTTAGATAAAATACTGTCAAATAGATGTAGAGCTTTCCTGGAAGAGAATAATATCTGCCGTGAACGTAACTTGTAATTTGTAAATGCAAAAAGAAAAGTTGTGACTGGTACATGTAATAAATCGCACCCACATGTTGAAAATTAATTTAAGGTAAAGAGCCTGTAATTGTTCCGCTTCGACCTCTACCAAGATAACCAAGGCAAGGCACCCTAATGAAACATCAGGAAATCTTGGTTATCTCCGTGAGAGGCCATGAGGTCCGAAGTGTGGCGGAACATTATAGAAATTTTACCTTAATTTCAGGGTCTGAAATACAATGTAGATAAAATAGACCATCTGTGCCAGCTTCCAGTAAACATGATATTTTAAAAATAAACATATGAAAAACAAATGAATTGAAACGAAAGAAATACATAATATATATTCTGATTTTCTGAGAGACAGACAAATAGACAGACGAACGGACAGACAGAGAATTTACCATCTTTAAGTAATTGTAGCTGGCCTGCAGGTGCCCGTAGATAATCTGTTTGTTGATATACTTGGCCACATCGGGACTAGAATTCTGATTGACCCATGAGACTTAAAACCGAAAAGAAAAGCACCATTATGCCATCTTAAAAAAAAAATTGTTTCCCCTCTCCTGACCCTAGTCTGAAGAAGTGCGCAGGTAGGTTGGCAAAATTCTTTTTTTTTTCTTACCAGATTAATACCAGATATCTGTAAAAGAAAATAAAAAAAATATTGGGTCGGCGGGATTTTTATTAACAAATTATTAAAGGTAGCCTTACTGCGACTATATAGTGTTAATTATAAAGGTGTCATTTATCAATGGATTAGAATAATCCAGAAAATCCATCAAAATAAAAGCTAATGGTTTCCGTGTACGACTTACCTGATTTCAAAATATTACGGGGGCCTCCGTGGCCGAGAGGGTAAAGTCGCTGACTTTAACACTCACTCAGCCCCTCACCGCTTGGGTTCGGATCCCGGCAGGGTCATTCGGATTTTTATGTGAGAAAGCCTTCCAGCTAGCTTGCGGTAGGTCGGTGGTTCTATTCGGGGTCTTCCTCCACCTGTAATTAGCTGGACGTCGCTATATGACTGAAATACTGTCGAAGCGACGGTAACCTCAAATAGTCAAGTCAAGTCAAGTCTAGTCAATTAAAAATATTACAAAGAATAAAATAGAACACACTGTTTCGTAGACACAACTAATTTGGAAAAAAATCAAATTTCCAATGGCAATTTCTTCTCACATTTTGTGACCTACATACCAACTCCCGCGGCTGCTTTCTCTTGGTCCGACTGTAGACCGAACAAATTCCATCCACCCTGCACAGTTACTATGGAAACAAATACTGTCCCCACGAAAAACGTGAAAGAAAATGCAGTTTTTGTAATTTGCTGCATTTTTCCTGTCAGTGTATCACGCACTACGTTGTAAAGATTGTATCCAAAATGGTAATCAGTTCAGCTTCACTTTGAACTTTGCGGTGACAACTCGGACATTGGTAGATAACAGTAAGGGATAGGATAGAGAACGTTTCGTAAGTGATAACAAATTATCGACCCACCTGCGTATGTAAAACTTTATCAGGTCCTTTGTCACTCGGTTAAGGAGTGATTAGCCGGACTCTTAAGCGAAAGGTAGTGGGTTGAATCTCTGTTCGCTCGCAGACGGAAACTGCCACCGGAAGAAGAAATCAAGGATTGCTATATGTTTGGTGACACTGGCACTAGAATCGTGTAATTTGTTAATTCGGGGCCAAATAGCACAGGAATATGTCTTCTAAAGACACATACTTTTTATACATGTCCAAGACGTTGTGTCGTTTTATTCTTTTGAACCGACCTTTTTTTTTATTCTTCTAGATTTTGTTTAAATATATACGAAAACAAAAGGGTGCGTTTGAAAAAAAAAGTTTGGCTAGATTTCTTTTCTGAATAAGATATTAGTAAATGTGATATCAGACAATTTTTTTAAACAAGTATACACTGACGTGGCGCACAAACCTGTTTTATCCGCCAAAGACATATTTTGCAGGGCGTATATCTAGCATAACCGGCAATCAGCACCTGGTGCAGTTTCCAGGATATTTTCATAAAAATATAATTATGATATTCTGTTATTTTGTCGGATAGTATGTGCCTGTGCCGTGCATTGATTTTCCTTTGAGAAAACAGATACATTGCATCATAGAAGGTAGTTTTTGGCAATTTTATGAGTATCCATTTATTTTAAGGTACATGTTTCTAAGGGCGCGTGCGTATATATATATATATATATATATATATATATATGTGTGTGTGTGTGTGTGTGTGTGTGTGTGTGTGATTTGCTGTCCGACGATGTATGAATGAAAAATTGTTATTCAGCCACACAGCATATTTGTTACAAATTAAATGTGGAATATAATTATACATTATTCCCTGACTAAATGGGGGCAGCAGACACATTCCATATATTACATGGATATCGACATGCACAGGCGTTGTTTGTCCAACTAGCTTGCTTAAATGCCTGTATGTATGTTCTTTTAATGCGATATAGATGACGGTCGAAAATAAAGAATATCTTGAATATTCTAAGCGCGTTCTGAAGTGCAATGAAATATTCATCCCAGGTTTTTTTTATCATATCCCAACAGTGTGGAAACTTAAAATAAATTCATAAATAAATTAATAAATAACTAGATAGATAAATAGACGAATAGACAAATGAATGAATGAATGAATGAATGAATGAATGAATGAATGAATGAAAAAATATAATTCAAGCATCTTATCCTTCGATTTTATACCCTGTTTCGTTGAAAGTAGAACAGAGAGAAGAACTAGTATCATATTTACATCGGAAAAGTCTCAGAGTTAACTCCCTTTAACTTCCTGTCATTAAGGTACGTTTGTCTACGCAAGACAAGTACATTGTTGCTTCACTGCGATTTTATGCGTAGACATGTTGCATGATTCTATGGCCACCCACGCGCAGTTACACTGGGCAACCCACTCAATGAAAACTGAAACTGTTTTATTTGGTTAAACACCTATTTCTATGATAAATACATATTCAATGGCGTTGTAAATTTCATACATATAATATAAAATCCATACACATATAGAAAATATACATAGACATATACAACACAACTTGAAATATTTACATGATAATTAAAATTTAATAATAACAACCGGAAAAAAATCATATAAAACACACGATTAAATACAACGTCATATATTTAATGACATTAACTGTTTTGAACATATTTAAACATGTATTAAAATATATACTATACTATCTAAATATTGAACTTCACTTATGTGCAGAGCAAAGGGGTCTTCATGAAAGATGGGTCATATATCACTATATATAGTGCCAGACGGGCTATATATCACTATATATAACATACATGACCCATCTTTTGTGCCAGACCCCTTTGGTGCAGAGCAAGTCTTTGAGCCATTTTTCACTACTAGGGTATATCGCGGTCGGGGATTAATCACCGGCGGATGTCCTAGCCGCTTGACTTCCGGTGCCAGTCCGTGAAATAAGGAATATATATTGTTTCATTTTCTTGAATTAGTATGAAATATATCTATTTTACATAGACTACTCGCACCTGCAAACAAAAGGTTATTTTCAGATAAATTCAAGTTTCACATTAGAATGCAAGAAAATGTCGACGTTTACACGTTTTTTTCCATTGGGAATTCCGGTCGCGACGAACAGGGAAAATCGCATTATCCTGGCCTTAAAATATATCATGATAAATATCACTAAACCAATATGCATTTTACAGCCATAGCAGAGCGGACCTGCAAGGCAGATTCCTGTGGTGTAGTACGTTGGAATGCGATTAAAAGATCCGAGGTAAGATCCACGTATTTTATAACGAAAGTGTAAACAGCATGGTAGACATTTCAAAACAGTTTACAACCGAAATGCCGAGGAACTGTTTCACCTTACCTGTGAAGAGCCTAGTTGCGAAAGATCTGCTGATCGACAGATAATTATCTTGCCTATCAGTGGGACCGCTGACAGATCATCTAGGTCCCACCCTGCCAATTTCATGGCCAGCATGTGTTCAAAGCAATCGGATTACTTCGGCTTTTTCCGGAATCCTCGGTTTTTTAAATGATTTAAGTCAGAGTTGGTTCCAAGATGATGCTACTCCAATGAAGATGCAGTTGATCATTAAGTCAATGGTTGGAACTCTACTCATTAGTTAAAAAAATGTTTTATAGCAAATCGGTCACAGTTGATCGGCAGAAATAAAGATAAAAAATTTATCTACTCTCCTTTGCTAATGTCCAAGTCCCTGGTAGCGAATTCGAAGTGTTATAAACATTTTCAGCCTGTGAAGTGAGCGCATACGCGAAGGGTGTTTGTGATAAGTCAAGTGAATGCACACTATCACAGACATTCTAAATACAGGTTTTATACGCTATAGCCTGTGGTAGAGAAATTATTCATATTTTTTTTTTACAATCACATTTGCGGGTTAACCATCTCTGAACGAACTGCATTAAAGCGTTATCTATATTTGTTGATAACTGTATAAATGTTTACATATTGTAGGGGAATGCTGAATACAAATTGTAAGAACTTGTTGCTTAATCTTTTTTTTTCTTCTATATACATATTCTGTATTTTTTTTCGTTTATTAATAAAAAACAACAACAAAAAAAAAAAAACGGTGTTAAATGTATATATGTATATCAATGTGTTATACACTTGTGATAAAGTTTGCGTTTATGAAATGAAAGCTCCGGGTGATACAGAGTAATGGCCATCATTAAAGTTTGATATCAGATTTAAAACGCCGTTTTATCGGGAGACGAAAATATTCGCCCGAGACGTTACGATTGTTATGCGCCAACAAACACTTCGCCTCTATTCGGAATTCTCAGTATGACATTCGGAGATCGCTCGACTGAAAACACATTTAAATTTTTACATTCTCTTGATAACAATTCAGACAAACCAGTGGAATTCAATATTGAAACTCCAGGATTCAGATTTTTGTTTTGGCAAACCCCGTAATGCAAACACTACGTGATCTTCTGCCAGAAGAAAACACAATGGAAATCCCATCTTTCTCGAGGTTTGGAGTTGGGGGGGGGGGGGTATCACCCGCAATTGACTTAACAAGGCATTAATATTTTAATCAGAGGAAAACCATAGAAAAACACTTTGATAAAAACGTATGTGTATGCTTATGAAATCAATAAAAATCGAGACGGAAAAAAATCGGTAATCCACATATTCTCCCTACTTTGTAAATTAGTCACGTGATACTGGTTTCCTGTTGAATGGGGATCCATCATTGCCTCTCTAAATCCGCAGCTGATGTGGTATCTCTACCTACAAATGCCTCATCTAAGGAAAGCAAAGGTAAACGAAATCAGAATTTTTTTTTTGTCGGTTGAAGGTGGAAGCATGAATATGTGAAGGTTTCGGGGAGTGTTTCATGTTTAATTACACCATATTATTAAGCCAAATTATCTTGATCAAGTTAACCGTTATTTGCATAATTTCACGATCAACTTATAAGCTATATGTTCGGCGTTCTTCATAACTCATTTGTTCTGCTATTATGTCTTTTGTAATTTTTTTGGCCCTTAATGAGAAAATAGCTTTTATGATAATGAACAAGTAAGTGAAGTTTGATGACAGTAGTTTTGATAGTTTAGAATTTATGGCCATTGTTAAAGGGTTTTTTTTGACGACGACTATGACTTTGCCACCGACAATTCCAGAATAATGACTACTTTGAAAATCAGCCGATCTATAAAGAAACCATGTACTAAATGCAATATTTAAGAAATGTAACATAAATAAACTCATGAATAATTTGGAATATCTTTTAATTGGATATAAGATTGAATATAAAGAATACAATACCATCAACATTATACTAAGTCAAATCGGATACTGCATTTATAAGTCATATTTTCTATCTGAAAGAAGACAAAAGTACACTAACATAAAATCTCTATTATATTATGATCTTTTGGTAATTCAAACTTTATTTAAAGAAAAGAATTATGAATTCATTTTTGAATAGTTCTTAATAGAATTAAAGTAATTTTTAATTAATCTAAAGATATATTTTATATACTATTACTTCTAACGCTTTATCGGATAATTCAAATGTCAATTTACTGTTTTTTTTGGGTTTTTTTTTTTTTTTTTTTTTTTAATATTTATGATACATGTTGATCATGTTTTGTCAATTTACTGTTATCTATGTAATGTATATTCGCTATTTTGTGTTCTATAGAAAATAAACGGGTTACCATTTGGTGATTCCAAAGAGAAAAAAAAAAAGAAACCATGTACTCGAGAGGCAAAATCCCATCAATTGCTGGGTAATTTAATGCATGCATCTATTTCTGTTGAAATGAAAACGTCCTCGGAGTGCAGGGATACATATTTGTTTCAGACAACGTATATATGCATTCATAAATGAAATCTCGGTATCATACCGTACTCAAAAATAGCCTTTCTGTTATTTCTGCTGTGTGGAAACTATATGTACATTATTATTACAAATGTGAAAGATACCATTGAGATTTTTACCAGATTTCACTATGCAAACTTCTTTTTTCGGCGTACATTTGACTTGCTTATCAAACCAATCAATTTGAATAAATATCATTCAAACTGTCAAAAAATGAATAATAAAAATATAAATATTATAATGATCATAAGTTAGAACATTAACTGTAGTGGTAAACTATTAGCCAAAATACAAGAATTCGTCTGAAAAAGAGTTGCAAAACAAACTTGCGAAGTTTACAGCCCTGAAGTGGATAATGAGCATAACTTTTTGATAAAAGAATGTGCATTTTGTTGAATTGAATAGTTCACGGTCGTCTAAGTGATAGCTCTAATGCTGAATAGGTTTGTTCGTTTGTTCTGTTGTTTTTGTTGTTGTTTTGTGTGTGTGTGTGTGTGTGTGTGTGTGTGTGTGTGTTTGTTTACTTGAGACATATATGGTGCTATCACACTGCAGTACACGCTGAAGCCATGTGGCATATTATCACAGCATGTCATCTTATCCTGACACCGGGCCACTAATCCTGAGCTGAGCGCAAAGACGGGAGCTACCACCTCCATTTTAATCGCAGACTTCTAAATATGTAAATGATATGCGACTGTACAAGGATACAATTTGTTTATTTTAGGAATTAAAAAAAAATGTATGATACATCATCGCGCGCTCGCGGGAGAGTGTGCATAAGAGAGAGAGTTTAAAGATTTTATTAAGAATTTTACGTCGATTAGGAAACAAGTTATTACGGCGGTTCCAGGTGTGGACCAGTACTTTGCACTTGAGAAGGTCATGAAACATTATTGCTACCAATGGGTTCGAACCCATAACCTTCGGATCCGGAGTCGAGTACTTTACATTTAAGCACGGCGACCTCCTAGACTAGAGAGAGAGAGAGAGAGAGAGAGAGAGAGAGAGAGAGTGAGATGGGCGCTTGCATTTGTTATTCATCTACGTTATCTCATATTTATATTGTATGATTTTATGTATTTAAATAATGAAACAATTTTGCTATTGCCGCAAAGAAAAGTGGTTTCTTAATTGGATGCCTATCAATAATAATGTCAACTTGTGTGTTCTATTTACTTGATCAACTGTTTCAATATAACATTTTTTTGTACATTATTGATATGTGACAATTTCACCAACGCGGAATATGTATTTTAAAGACATTCTTTGTATACCATTAAATGCATTCTAAGAATGCCCAAGTGAGATATTTGCCCACTTGTATGGTGGCAAAGACATAACATATGTCAGCAGAAGATATCCAGGAATCTCATTACCTGTGCAATTGTCACGTGGTGCAAATTTCCGTGTGCACGTGAAACAAGCAGTATTTTCACCCGGCGTTGCAAAAAGGGATAGGAGCTAAAAACAAGATCTGAACATTTATTCCTAGACGCTTAAAGCGTTCAGACACGGGAACAACATGGAAAAATCCAGATTGAATTTTCGGGAGAGATAAACAAAACCAGATTTGAAAACCATATGGGCTGAGTCAGGATGGTAAGATATTGAGAAAACACTTATCTGAGGAATTTTATTGTTTGACAAGGAGTGTTATGAGCAAATCTAATTGCATTTACAGAACTGTCTGTTTGTTTGTTGTGATAAATGTCCCACCGATAGTATTTCAGTCATTTTGAGTGCTGCTACACTGTAGCGTCTGGCATGATACCACATCCAGTAACATTATCCTGAAACCCGGCCAACCAGTCCCGGAACTATCCTGTCTATATGCTGAGCGCCATGCCGGGAACTACCAGTACCATTTTGTACGGCTTTTGTTTATCGCGGTCGGGGATCGAAACCCTGACCTAAGAGGCAAACATCACAGTGGATAAAATTTAAATCACAATTGCAAACATCCAAGACAAATTAATGACGAATATTTCGATAATTAAAAAAAATAGTGAAGCTGAAAAAGTGGTATGCCGCTAAAAGATAACCTTCTTTCTATATAGAAAAATATAAAACTAAATAGTAATTATATTGTCCGACTTTCAGAGAACAAAACATCTCATATTTTGTCTAGGTGTATTTTTCCTTGTAAGGAAATTCATCGTGTTGTATCGATTTATTTTAACCTTGCAGCTAAGTATCTAAGTTGAGGAGGTAATAAACGAAAAACGATAAACTCCGGAAATTCCGGGTCGTGGGTTCGATCCCCGGCCGCGACAAACCAAAGTCGTAAAAGGGATACTGTTATAGCTCCCTTGTTTGGCGCTCAGCATATAAGGTTAGTTGCAGGACTGGTTGGCCCGGTGTCAGAATAATGTGACTAGGTGTGGTATCATGCCACATGTCTACGGCGTGATACTGCAGTGTGACAACACTATATCTGTCTCAAATAGACATCGTCTTCAAATGACTGAAATACTGTTGGTGGGACGTTAAACCCAACAAACAAACAAACTGCTGAAAATCGCTGTATTTGCATGTCTGTTTAAAAATGTATATAGCAATTATATGTTGCCTACATTTTTGCGTAAATTAAACAAAAAAGTCAGCGTCGCTTATATATCCTGCATAATTTGTGAAATAACGTTAGAAACTTAAACTTGAAAACTTGTGAATTAATATTTTTGAAAACTGATAATACTCTCTTGGCATGTTCCATTGACATTTACACACACGTTTTCAATTCAAAAGCTCTTTGAGGAACTTTCTTTGCTAATGATCATTCGTATTGCAGTAGCAATAATTTGCATATTTAATCGTTGCCAGAACGTTTTTGTTTGGTATTTACTGCTTAGTGGAATCTTGCGAAAAGCGTGCATATGCTGTGCACATTGTGCAGCAGCTGGAAAGCATGCGTTTCGTGCTTTGAACATTTGCTAGATTGAAGTCCGTTAATTTAATGTTTATTGTTGGTTTTAACGTCCCATCGACAGTATTTCAGTCATTTGGAGACTAAGTCTACTTAAGACAATAATTTGCTGCCACACTGTAGTATCACGCCGAAGACATGTGGCATGATACCACACCCAGTCACATAATCCTGACACCGGACGAACCAGTCCTTGAACTACCCTGTTTATTAATTAAGATGTAGCACTCTGATTGACGTTCATCATAAATATAGGTTACTTTTAAGAAAGTTCAGTGTCATCGTACCGCATGTCTCCGGTATGGGGTGATACTGCAGTGAGGCTGCATTGCATGTGCTACCCCCCCCCCCCGCAAAAAAAGTTCCGTTTCTGGTCTCCAGCAAATAAAAAAAAGTGTCGGGTTAGGTGTCAGGAATTATTGAATTATTATTATTATTATTATTATTACGATTAGTAGTAAAAAGGGGAAATATTTTCTTAAAGGCGGAAAGGTAAAAAAAAATAATAAACAACTTTAGGGTCGTTCATTAAAAAAGGGGTCTGTCGGGAGACTAGAAACGGAACTATTTTTTTTTTTTGCCTAGTATGAAGTAGGCATAGTTAATTGATGAGAACTACTTCGGTCTTGGATCCCTCAGGAATTTTATTTTCATTTTTAATAGTATGTCACAAGTATATCTAACTAAAACATAAAGTTGCTATTTTAATAGAAAAAAAAACGCTTGCCCATTAAATAACAATTTAAATGACAACAACTGTCTTCTTTGAGGCAGCCGTAATCGATTAAACCGGAAGTATTGGTAAAACCTTAATGAAATGGGTGTGTTTCCGATCTATAGTGGTGATTTATTGTTTGAAAACAATTACTCATGCCATATGTTATTGAATACATGTACCTTTGTACTAATATGTATTTAAATTTTACATAAAAAATATTCAAAACTATACAGCTGCAAAAGAGAGTGTGATACTTAGACGTTGTTGTTTTTGGTATATACTATATAGTATAATACATAGAGTGGCGCGATTTTATTTCAAAAGTACTGGCAATCAAGCCCAAACAAAAAATATTTCTAGAATGAATACATTTCCGTTCAATATTTTGTGTTGCCTTTGGGGTATTGTGACAAAATTGGGCATTGTCATGTAAGCTTACATGGAAACAAAAGTTGGAAATAGAGAGACCCCCAGCATCACCGAAATTTCTTCTATATTTGCTCGCCCGCCAAAGGTAACTAACATTTAAACAACGCTCTGCAGCAATCGTATCTACTCGGCAATTTCCGGGCTGAAATCCCATCACGAACAGTCCCGCAGGATACAGACGTGTAGTAGCAATCAATTAAAATGCATAAGTTAATTACACTCCTGTTAATTTTCTGGTTTATTTCCGTACACCATCAGATCGTTTAGTCATAACGTTGTTGCATGATACTGTGGTTTGTTAAAAAAAAAAACTTTGTTGATCAATACATATCCTTTTTTTCTGAGAGTCATTTTAATCGTTTTTCTAATATATAAAAAAGAGTGGCATATTTATTACTTTCTCTCGCTATATTTTAGCTCCGAAAAATAATGCCCTCGCAAAGATAAAAAAGGTCTCTGCGATTAATTGATAATCCTGTAATTTTATGCTAAAAGATTTATTGCAAATCAGAAAACGACGTATGTTTTTGCATAATATAGTTATGACGGGTATCCTAAAGAATATACAGGCAAGTCGGGTTTGTAGAGTTCGATTTATTCCATTTTTATTGTGCTACTTGGCAACACGTTCTTAACTAAATTAAAATAATTCTATTTGATATTTAGGGATGTGGTATATTTTTATATTCATCTTTTTTATATAACTGTTTTGTTTTGTTTTGTTTTTTTACGGGGGGGGGGGGGCTTTTCTGGATACTGAGTACTTGATAGAACACGGTAAATCAAAGAAATACAAAAACGGAAAAAATGACAATAAAGAGGTTAAAAAGCATGTTTGTTTGCATAAGAATTGCTACTGTTTTGTTCGCACAAAGGTAGAATCCAATCGATGACGAATAACTGAATAAGTTCAAACTGAACTAAATTCTTAAATTAAATAGGGACACATTCCATATTTCAGTTTTATGAAGTATTGAAGTTCATAAGTTGACAAACTATTTTCTTGATAATTAACAATATTTGAGAAACAAATATGATGATAATTGCCCCTATTTATTTATATTTACAACTATAAATTTGCTAAGGATTACTTATTGTTCATTGCATATTATAGCATTCAAATGATTAAAAACAATGATCTAAAATGCTACTTTGAAAACCTGTTACCCAAAACAACCAAATAAACCAACTACTTTTATAAAAGCTATGACTGATGGTGATTCAAAATAGCTAAAATCTGTCAACTATAGTTACACAAATAAACATAGGTATTCACAAAGTTAACTTTTGCAAATTATGAGTGGTACATTTCTTAGCAATACTCGTAGAAATGCTCAAATCACAGATAAAATAAGTTACTTTCATGTGCCTTAGAATTAATGGCATATATTTTTCACACAAAGTCTGCCTTGTTCTTTATTTCGCGATTTTATGTGCATTTACATTTCGTTACATCGCTCCACTATTTACACCTATCCTGGATCCTTCTGTTATCGCATGTTACTACGATATATGATAGTGAACATGGCCAGCTCAGTTCGTGAAGCACGTGCTACCTGCTTACCTGCGGACATTTCGTGCCAACTTCCGCATGCTTACTTAATTTATTTTGCAAGTGATGGATTGTAGAGAAATATTTATTGCGGCGTGTTCCTGGAAAACTGAACATCACTGGGAGCGAAAACATTCCTACACGGATATTTCACTCCACTGTATAAAACGAAAACTGTATGCCCTCGTTATAGCTGGCACTTTCATGTTAGACGCCGAAATATTCAGCCAAAGTTTATATTGTTAGTTAATTTCTGCAGTTCAGACACTCTTTCAAGGTAATGAAAGCTCGATCTCTTCAGGTATTTGAACCTATTGGTTGTAAATTGGTTCTGTAATAGGTTTTCAAAGGTGGCAGTGAGTCGAATAAAAAAACTTGTGATTGAGGCGGAACAGATGATGTGTCTATTGAAAGAGATGTTGCATTTGTATTTGTCTGGGTAATTAATAAGCTTTTTCGTAGACTTTCTTACCGGGTTATTGTGTATATTTTCCATTGCTCTTTAAAGTGTTTTGTAAAGTGTTTAATTCGTTTCGCTCCATTTACAATCTAATCATCTTCATAGTTATTATGGAAACGTTTGATTGCCTAATGATGATTTACTTTCTTATGATGGCTATAAAATTATATATGAAACCAATATGAACGCCGAACAAAAATACATAGTGTGTCTATCATAATACTTATAAATATAGCGCGGTCCCGGTTTCCCGTCTAGTTAGAGCGTCCGCCCCGGAATCGAAAGGTCGTGGGTTCGATTCCAGGCTTTGACTCGACATATTCGTAAATAAAAAAAGAAAAGAAAAAAAAAGGTAGTTCCAAGACTGACTGGCCAGATCTTAGGATAATGTAACTGGGTCGGCGGGACGTTAAACCCAACCAACAAACACAATGTCATGTAACATTTACATCTGTGGCCAGATTCAAGATTTTACCAACTGGCTTTGTTGTTAAACACATTTGACCAGCCCTGCCTCATTTTAAAAGGTACCGTTCCCTTTAGAGTAATCCATATGTCTATATACTGTATTCAACATTTTTAGATTCCGTTTTATCCATTCCCCAGACACAGTTTATCCTGCTTTCTTTTTCTATTCAGTATAATTAAGGGAATCCATCCAGCATTAGGTTATAATCATGGTCTTTCAAATGCTTAAAAAAATTCAGTGCAGATGCAAGCATCTATTGACTTGGAGTTATAGGCTCTTTTGCTCAAAGTCTATAAAAGTCTATAAAGGCTTGCCTTTACCATATACCTATTATGTTAACAGGTTAAGTATATGCATTTACTATAAAATTCCCATGATCACTTGATGGATCATGATCACAATTTAATGATGGATGGATTACCGTAACTTGAAATACGACTACAAACGTTGCTATAGTGATATATGTTAGCATTTGTGTAATATAGATAAATTTGTTAAAAATTAATGGAAACAGGGGTGCAGCAAGCATAACGAAAAACTGTCTGAAAACAAATTGATAGAAATTATAAAAAAAACATCTGATTGATATATTTCTGGTACCGTTTTAATTAAATTAACACTGTAGATAAAATGCACCTTTAGCGTGATTTATTTGGAAAATGTGGTCATATGTTATCAATAAGCTTTAAGTAACATTATTATTTGAATCTAAGGCAATACTCGTGTATAATCATTTCATTCTATATAAAAAGGACAAGGAATATAAAATGAACATGTATTGTCTTAGAATCAAATAGGATTAATTAAAAGTTTTATTTTTATTCGGGCGCATAAATATGGGATAAAATATCAACACCTGCGCATTGAGAAACCTGTTTATTTACCTAATTCTCAGAATCCTAGCTTTTACTTTTTACAATTAATCTTACGGGATATATTATTATAGCAAATTACTTGTATCGTGCTTTATGTCTAGAATTTTCGGTGCATGGAACTTTTTCATGCAAATTAAATTTATTTTAAGTCCATTATAGTGTTTACAACTCTATTAAAGACGTTTATTTTCATTTGAATTCGAGTCTTTCAGTGACTAAAAAACAGATGTGAGGCAAATGCTTCAGAGCAGATACAGATAAGGTTCCCTGAATTTTCTCTCCATGTTTTGGGGTTGGTGGACAAACTGTTCTGGTTAACTATTCAGAAAATAAGATATAGCAATAAGATCTAAAATCAATTACCAAAAAAAAAAAAAAAAAAAAAAAAAAAAAAAAAAAAAGCTAAAATCAATTACCAAAAAAAAAAAAAAAAAGAAAGAAAAAAAAGCTAACATGTTTTCTCAATTATGCAAGAAAAATATTGTTGCGCATCTCCGAGGTGACGTTCTAGCGGTTTTTTGTGCCGAGCCTCGTTTTCTCAAATAAGCAGGTGCTCTCGGTACGGAAGCTTTTTTCTAACCGCAGATATGAAGGATGCTAATTATCTAATACATCCGCGCGCTGTGACATTATCACATTCTGAGCAAATCGATCAACGAAACTTATAATAAATTCCTGCTTTCTTGAAATTTAAACTCTCATAACAAGAGCAGGAGGTATTGAATTTGATCCTTGGCCGCGACACACCAATATCGCTGAAGTGGTACTGGAGGCTCCCTACTTGGCGCTCATTATATAATGGTAATTCTAGTACTGACTGACCTGGTGTCGGGATAATATGACTTGGTGTGGTGTCATGCCACATGTTTACGGCGAGATACTGCAGTGTGGCAGCATTATATCTGTCTCAAGTAGACATAGTCTCCAAATGACTGAAATAATGTCGGTGGAATCCAACAAACAAACACATGATAAAGAAAACGTCCTTAACGATATGTATGAGATAAATATCGAACGTGAGACTGGTGTATAAGATATTTGGTTCATCAGGCCGAAAATCACCGGCAGTAACGACAACCCTGTCTATCTTTCTCCAGCGGTTTTATTGGTTCTATAATTCTTAATACACACCACGTGTCGAACAATAAGTTATAGATCTATACTTTCAAAAGAAAGAGTTCATGCACTTAGACCTTTGTTAGTTTAAAATTAATGCAATTTTCATTTGCAAGTTATTTGATATTAAATATCCTACAGGGAATTGGAATATACCCCAAGTTATGCATGGCACTCGGATAACCTCCCCTTGGATCTCGCAGTTTTAGTGTAAGTGTAACTGGACTAAGACAAGAGTTATTTGCCCTTGGTTACACCTGCATCCGGATATTTTTACACAGAAAATGGTGACACTATTTAATGCTGAATTATAGTTATTTTTTTATAAAAGACCTGCAGAAAAGGATTAAATCCTTTAGACTAAAGTTATAATAACAGTTTTAGAGGCATTTATAATTTAAGCATGCATGGACGGGAATTCATTTTTGAAATTGGTGGGAAATTGATGTTCGACCATTCCTTTTTTCTCAAACGTATATCAAATAGGTAAAAGAGCAAATGGTAGATCTTTTTTTTTATATAAAAATGGCACTTGAGCAAATGA
>CM037786.1:64122038-64148315 GCA_021229015.1 Solen grandis | reverse complement strand
TACCGAAGTTGTAAATGAAGTTGACACTAATATGTCAAGATTATTTTTGCAAATTCATTGCATTTGCATCCTACATTGAAGTAGAAATCACACTCAGATTATATACTTGGGGCTAATTTGTAATAGATATTTTATTAGTAAGCAATATAAAACACATCGTGCTATCTTGCTTTAGTTTATACGTTAATGTTATGTGTTTCTTATACCTCTAATTGTTTAATGTTGATCGTCACAGAACACGGTCTGTATTCTGTAAGCCGAGCGAAATTACAATACGCTCAACTCAACTTAAAATGCAACTTTTATATCTTATGGATCTAAATTGTATGGTTTGTGGTTTGAGGATTGTCTGTTACAGCTGGTACCTTACTGATTTACTTGAGGTGATATTTGAAAGTTGAAAAAATAAAGTTGTTTTTGTCATCATAATCTCTGCTCTGATGTTAGGCATAACATCTGTTTTGTGACTGCACCACCAAAGCATTATATTTCGTTGACATTGAATTTAGTGGATTCTGGAATTTAGTCGGTTTCGTTTGTAAATATTTTTTGTAATTTTTTTTGTTCTATAAAACACAAGGCTAATCAATAAACGTTTATCTTGGAGTTTAATATTCGTGGATAAAGTCAGCCGCGAAATCGACGAAAACTAGTCCCCAAATAAGAATTGATGATTTTACCGGAGAGGCTGAGCGCCAACCAAGGGACCGTATTTTACGTGCCGTATTTTACGATATTGGCGTGTCGATGAATCTAAGCTACAACCCGATTCCACTTATTGTATCCGTATATGATAAAATGGAACAGTGTAAGTTTGGCTGAAAGACCTAATATTATTTTCAGATTAATAAAAAAAACATCATCATGAAACCGGGAGGCCATTTATCGGGGACCATCTCATCAAATACAAAAATAATGTGGTGGCATGTATACTCAGAAGTTGAAGATCGTACAGTTATATCATCCCAAACAGTGATCGGACTGGGTTCGGAATCAGGTGTTTTTCACCTGGGAAAAATAACATTTTTGATAAGTCTGATTCTTTTCCAGCTGTTGAAAGTTTATCAAACGTTATCGGTGTTTTACAAAGACGAGATTTGCAATAGATGTTGAACATTTGGCATCAGACAATATCACGTGGTAGGGATCACATCAAACGGCTCTAGCGGGTTTTATTTATCGTTAACCCCATAGAAATAAAGAAATCTATTTCTAATACTGTAACTGTTTTGAACCAAAACCAGATCTATATTTCGCTAGAGCTATAATAATTGCAGACGAGACATGTTTCTAAAGTTCTATAAGATTTAAGAAGGAGGGAGGAAACAACCAGAAAATACAACAAATAATTATTCAGATGATAAGAATAATGCTTCCTCGACGATACATGACCACACATCATTCCAAATCCACTGGACGATCACTGGACAGTGGGTCCTTGTACAAAAACAACAACTACACCAAACAAACCAAAAACGGCGGTCGGTAGATAAAATAAACTGGCTATATGTACAAAGTGTGAAGAGTGTAAATACAGTCTTACTACGTTCGTTATAAGACGCCCTCCGAATAAAGGGACGTATCACAGATTCACTTGCGGGAGGCGTCCACTTTGGTTGTCTGCTCTCTACTCCAACACATGTGATCCGCTCTTTTTCAAATTCGACACAATATGTATTGGCATAATATCTTGGCCGAATTCGCCAGTCACTCCAGGCACTCCGTAGTTATGGTTCTTGAATTGATGAAAATCTCGGCCACGTTATGAAACCTGCAAAATATGTCCCCAGACAATCTATAGTTATGGCCCTTGAGTTAATGAAAAATTGCAAATTACGTGTGTACATGCTCTAACACTGACAGACGTGGCCCGATCTTTGCCAAACTTGGTCACAGTGTGTACTGGCACAAATCTCGGCCATATTCAATAACCAGCCATAAGTACCAGAGTCGCTCTAATTGATAAAATTGCAGGTCTGTCGTATTTTGCGACATCGTCGGATACCCACGGTCAATTCATTCTGAAGTATGAAGAGAATCGTATTCAGCATCTGTAGGATACCCGGCGATGAATTTGCGATGACCATGCCCCGTGTTCTCGAAAATAAAAATGGTGCTTAAGTATGATTTTCATACTTAACTCAAACTATGCCTATTAGTTTCAATAGGGATTTGAGTATGATACTCAAATTTGAGTCTGAGATTGTACTTAATTATTTTCCAGAACACAGGACCAGAGCTCTTGTTTATTCTTTATGATATGCTCTTGTGTAAGTGCTTTCGGACTTAAGCCATTTATGTGCTGGTGTTTATTTATATCGTATTGCAAGGGACTGTCGTCAACTTGGTTGACTTTTGTTCAAATATTTTAGGAAAAAAAAGTGACATGTATGTACGGGTAGATATTTATATTTTGAAATCGAATCATGTGTTTTACAAAATTCAGCTACTTATAGATTGTGTGTATACATTGTAATGCGGTTTCAACATATGAGGAACAGCGTGTCATGATAAAATTAACTTCAAAATATTTCGGGTTCATGTTCGTCCCCAACTCCACGCAGTAGTTACCTCCCCTTACAGTTGCTAAGTGCGCGTGCACGGGCGATCAGTGCGTGGAGTTTGGCTCGTTGCGAGTCTCTTTTTTATTCTTAGGTAGTCCGTTTTCGTACGAACCTAGGACAAAACGATGCTAGTAATGGACATTGCAGTGGCTTCCATAGAAATAAAACTTCTTAACCAAAAACTGACCGAAAAATGACCAAACAAATGGTCAAACTATCGAATTCGAAATTAGAAAGAAAGGCGAATTACGGTACATTACAAGTAGTTGCAATTAGATTCTGCCCCCAGAGAAACGAACTTAAGTTCGTATGGGATATGTTTAATACTAGATTAGATGTAGAACAGTGTCAACATAATTTTTATAGATTAAATACAGTCCGGAAAGTTTGAGTTCTTCATATGCGATATTGATTTATTGCGGTCTTTTTAACACTTGATAATCCTTTGCACGCCACGATCGGCTACCTACATACACCAATTGCAGGACTGGGGTTTTATTAAAGCTAATATATTTTTATTCCGCATTTTTTTGCAATTCCATTCTTTAAAACTGGCAAATCAAGAAATAACTATCTATTTGACAGGATGTAACGGACATGCTCGCGTCTGGTTCTTGTTCTAATATATCCATTTTTATGAATTAAAAACTACAAAATTATTTGTAATAACTGTTATAAAGAACTAAGTTTGGCAGATATAGCAAAGCAATAACGATTTCTGCTGATATTGGCCAAAAAAAAAAAAAAAAAAAACAGTAAAAAGAGAGGAAAAATGACTGCAGAAAGAATGTTTCTGCAGGAAGAACTTATGAAATGTTTACTATAGGAAGCCGCTATGTTCTGAGGAAGGAATTTAGTGTTTATTTCTTGTGTCTGCCACAATGAGTTTCACCTTTGGCAAGTGTTCCAGTCGGATTTCACGCTTTCCAGAAGTGCTCGTGTACCAACGAATACTGCTCGGAAAAGATCGTGAATTTCCGGTGTAGACCGTACTGACCGGATTAGTGTCGTACTTATCCGAGGAGTTTCAATTCAGTTGGAATTTGGCAAGATACTTTATACAACTGAGAGCATCAGTGATGCGTTGTGATATGGTGTCATACTGACATTCTAGGACGTACTTACTTGCATTATTATATATCGAGAGTGTCTTGGAAAGTGTATGATGTACTGCCCGTAAATTTTGTAATAATGGAGTTTGTGTTTCTGATACAAATTTATTTTCGCATCCGTGAAATATTATCTTTGTAAAATTGTTTATTACAAACAAATGTGTTAAGTTTTGTCTCAATTTCACATTACTGACACGTATTTCTGCATCTGAAGCACCTTTTTTTCTACAAATATATATCTAAATAATCTAAATATTCTGTTTTTCGTAATAACTATCTAAGAAAAGTTACTGTAAAATCGTTAATTATCGTTGACATTATATTTCGTTGATAATGTATTTAGTATAATTTTGTTGGTACCTTTATTCGTGGGTTCATGTTCTAGAAAACGTGAAGTCTATATCAAGAACGGTTTCGTGGGAATAAATATTCGTGGATAAAACCCTCCTCGAAATCGTCGAAAAAATTAGTGACCGGCGAAAACTAACAATTTCACAGTACCCATGTCCCCATCAGAGGAGGCAGATTTTTTTCTTCATAAAAACACAATGGATGGACCTTGTAAACGATTGTGCCTCTTTCTTCATTTACAAATATCTTTGGTATACGGTGTTCTGATCCTCGCCTCTCCAACATGCGACAACACGATAATTATCGCGTTATCGCATGTCCCGATAACATATACATACATTAGGGCGATAATTATTATCTTGATCCTCGCATGCCTTTCTTAAATCTTGCATCGGAAATTGTGTTCAATCTACGACAAGCGACAGATCGATAACACGGAGAGGTTTTTATAAATCCTCTTGAGGTTTTATAAAACCCCTTGCAATGTCGCTGTGTCGCGTTATCGCGTGGGACTATTTTGACGAGGAACAACGGGCGACAACTCCACAGAGCGACAATGCGAATATTTTTTTTTTTTTTTTTTTTTTTACAAACCTCCTGCGACAACGCCATAATTATCGTAATGTGGCTTGTTGGAGAGGCGAGGATTAAATTGGCCCGATCGGAACACCGTATTCGTCGACCCTAGTACAATCGTATTACTTTAGTAAAAACATCAATGTGAATATCTACAAAACCTATAATACTAATGCGAAATCTGATTGCATTTCCAGATTGACTGACTTTGATTTTTTGCAACCTTCTCTCGCCGTATCCACATATTTGACAAACAAGTCTCCGTTAATGTAAAGATCATCTGACAAACTTATCTATCCTGTTTACACATAATGATTAATATCAGAACAGAAGGTTCAGTAATGTACGGTACTAACGTTACCCGGCGAGGAATCGCAGAAACAAAATGTACATCACCCGCGATAAGAATAACACGAGTTTTGCTGATCGGGCAAATACATGTTACCGAGATTTTGTGATAATTGAGACGGCTCTGTCACTCCACTATGGGGAATGTCTAGTTCCCGGTTCTCGAAAATATCAAACAGTTAATCATAGCCAAGAAATTAAAACTATAGAAATTCAAAAAAATAACTAGAATATACAGATTTTACTATATACGTATATATCGAGAATTTACTTTTGAAATAGACACACGGAAAATAAATGTTCAATGTTTTATGGGTGATTTGTGGGAGATTAGATAAGAAAAACAAGTACAACTTCTTTTTGATTGGTGAAGTATTTTAAGATTGAGAAAGAGAGAAAGAAGGAGATCGAGAGAATGAATGTAAGACAGGCAGTGAGATATTCCTAATAGATATTTTATTTAAAATGCATTTATATATGTTTCATGCTCACTTGAAGTCAAATAAGCGTATGATACTTGATGAGCTCAGTTGAGTCTTACACATTTAGCATAGCTGTATAAACTTATATGTGCATAACATAATTAAAATATATTAACTTGAAAGCCATCTGATGTTTAAAATAGCAAATGACTTGTATGAAGAAAGCTGTTAACATCTGTATGTTTAGTTTAAAACTTATTCAGTTTATGTCTATTGGGAAACAATTTCTTACAACTTACAATAACTCCTCTCGACGATTCCTGGATTGGACCAGTACTTTGCGACTGGGAAGGTTATGAAATCCCCTACAAAGGGGGAACTCAAAACCTTCTGATCCGCAGTCGGGTACGTTTAGCCTGAGATCTTACTAACCACCGTGGCCGGGAGGGTTTAAGTCGCTGACTTTAACACTCACTTAGCCCCCCCCCCCCCCACACACACACACACCGCCTGGGTTTCGAATCCCGGCAGGGTCATTCGGATTTCATGTGTGGAAGCCTTCCAGCTGGCTTGCGGTTGGTCGGTGGTTCTACCCGGATGCCTCCGTGCAATCGGGGTCTTCCTCCACCTGTAATTAGCTGGACGTCGCTATATGACTGAAATACTGTCGAAGCGACGGTAAACTCAAATAGTCAAGTCAGATCTTACTAACGCATTTTCGAGAAATGGAAACTCGTTAATTACATACTAGTAAACCATTGGCAGAATTTTGAACGTTCGTTTCGAGCCTAGAAGTTTTGCAAAGTTTTATATACAGTCTGGGAAGTGAAATAGTTGAGTGGACTGGTTTATCAAATGATACAACAGCTGATAATAAAGCATGTGTTTATAAGTTGCAATACACAATATTTTTATTTCGTATCTTTTTTTTTCTTTTTTTTCGTAGAGATATACAGTATACACATATATTTTAACTTCTCTTTTTCACTCATGTGTGTGGCTTGTTTGTATGGTGCTAAGCGCTAAAATTGTATTATATGTGAGTTTGGGTGAAAGACATGTTGTTTGCCGATATGCCAAATAAAATGAGTGTGAGACTAAGTTTATGATATTGCAGTTTTTGTCAAGTTGATATTATATTTATACCTCCCAGAAATTATCTCAGATCTCAAAGACATCAAATAAAGTTTATGTATGATCAAACAGTCTGATGTACTCTTCAAACCACGATCTGTATTTGAGAAGGGATTAAAAAATCATAACTCTTGTTTTGGAGTGTTGATAGTTGAAAGGCCCAACGATTTAAGTAGATTAAGGACACACTATTGGGTATGTTTAGTGCATACATGTTGGGGTTTCAATTCATTTCTATCTGAAACAAGTCCATAAACATAAAGGGCCATCTTGATTGAGACATGATTATCAAACCTGATTATTGCGGCATGTACATAATTTTTTATTTCATGACATATTTTCACAAAAATAGGGATGTTCTTAGCAAGGTATTGGGTTTTTTGTTTGCGATTCATTACTTTCAACAGAGAATATGTTCATTCTATAAAAAGATAGCATCTAAAGAAAAAAATGATCTAATTAAAATATAAAACGCAGTTTCTTGGATATAGCCGAGGAACCGCCTCGTGTAATGAAAATACACATGTATGTATTTTGGAATTGTTTTAGATGTTTTGAGCAAGGAAATACGGATAAATCAGACAGATTATCTGAAGATAAAAGATATATAAGGAAGTTAGGAATGAAGATAAGATATTTAAGAACCTGACAACAAACTCAAACGCAAATAATTATAAATACAAAATGTATGTATATGTACATGCCGTCTATTTGCAAGATTTTCAGCTTAAGTACTGTAGAATCATTTATTTTCGTGGGGGACTAATTTTCGTTGATTTCGTGGATGGATATTAATCCCCGAGAAAACTGTTTATCTAATAGACCTCATGTTTTCTAGAACATGGCTCCATGAACATATTTACAAACGATTTGACTTTATAACAGATGCCACGAAATTTAATATCAACGAAAATTAATGATTTTACAGTACATATGTAATGGGTTACGGGTTAGGTAATACAAACCTAAAGTAAGTCATGCATACGGTTTACATTAAATATAAGAATTATCTGAATAAATAAATAATAGATATAGATAAATAAGAACGTTTATACAGTCAACCCTTGTTTACGTGGTCAATCAATGGAACAAGAGGAAATAGTCGCTCGCTTAGCAGAGGTGGACATTTAAATAAATGTTAAACATGATTAAAACAAAATGCTAATTTGGTGATATCAAAATTGATTGTTAAGTGCAGATTGACCGCTTATACAGCTGACTGCTAATACAGATTCAACTGTATATCTACATATAATTACTATCAAACATGCCTTTTAATGTAATATACGAAACGGACACATGCACATAGCAGTGTAAGTTGTGCCTATAATAACAGAAAGTACGAATTCTGAATACATTGTAATATGATGTTCTTATAATTTGCATTTATTTGGATGTTTTCTTTTTAATACACAAACAGTAGGTGATTTCAACCATGTCGTGGGGGTGGGGGGGGGGGGGGGGGGGGGTTCAGGACTATAGCGACGTCCAGCTAATTACAGGTGGAGGAAGACCCCGAATGCACAGAGGCATCCGGGTAGAACAAGGGTTTCAGGACAAAAGATCGAAAAAAAAAGTTTTAGGAGTAACAACATGAAAGAAATTCAAGGGTGAGATTTCGGGGCGAAAAAATGAAAATATATCTTCGACTGTTCGCCACGAAGTTCGACCTTTTACCCAATATTTCGCTCTGCAATTTCGACTTTACGTGTTGCTGCACCGCCGCTATGTAAGAAAACAATCTGTGTTGATAAACTTTAGAATAATGATGATTTCACGTGTTTATCTACAGGAGTAAAAAATACCAACACGTCTCAAAATCTCATAATTAAACCTGTCATAAAGCTTCCTAGAGTATTAAGAAAACATGTTACAGTTGGCGAGAAGAGAATTCAATCATAAAGTAGTATTTCAGATGCGCAGGTTGTGTTAGAGTTGATAAAAAAAAATCGGTTAAAATACCATGGAGATTTTCTCGTCTGGCAGAACTCCTCGCCAGAATAAGCCACCGTGTGATAGTCTGGTGGGGTTTAACTCACCCACCAACAGAATTTCACTCACTTTGAAAATTTCACCTACACGAGGCAGATGTAATGTTACCTTTCCGCAGAGTTTCGTTTCTTGCTAGCTTTCTTACGTATAATGAGTCAAGATACATCCAACACTACTTTTGCCTTACAATAATGAATTATTAATAAGACATATTGCAATGTTTTTATTTCAAAGATTTCAGAAACGCAAACATTTCATAAAAAATCACTTGTAGTTCAATTGTTTATGTTTTATATATGTCTAGTTCGTTTAATGAAATGTTAGCAACGTCTGATGCATTGTATGCAATGTACAATGTATTTGCAATGGCCGGCTGTCATACAGCAATACTTACTTACTTACTTACTTACTCCATAGACAACTGACATTAGATAAACCACGTGTATTCTCACTCTCCCGACATCGACAACTACTGATTGGCGCTAAGCATTGAAATACACAATGCCGGGGATGGAACCCACCGGACAGATGATCTAACCATTCGGGCAGCAAAACTGATATGGCAGTCTGATTTCCAGTACTTGTTGTCTCAAAAGAGATGAGTATGTTGCTATCGTATCGCCAGATAATTACATCTGCTGCTATTCACCATTAACCTCCCACAACAAACATGCCTTGCATGCATCAGTTTTTTTGGTTTTTTTTTCGTATGTAACGTAATGCACATCTTAATGCCAACTATAAACATGCAAGATAGGAATTAGACAAGCTATTAATGGGTGTTTCTATATATTTTCGCTAGTCTTATATTTAGGGTAATCCGTCAATCATTTAATTATAAACATTTTTCTTCAAAGCCTTAGAAAGACTCGAGGGTAGATGCAAGCAACCAATGTCTATAAAGGCTTGGATTTACTAAAACAATCCCATGATCACTTGATGGACCATGATCACAATTTAATGATGATTAAATTACCTTAATGATAATCATATGGCTCTTTTACTTTAGGCGCGTGACTCAAATGCACCGGAAGTACGCTGCTTGTGCATAACTCCGCTATGATTTCACTGTTTCTACACACAGCAAGTAGATTCCGAAATTGTTCAGTGTTTAAGTATTTTCATTTTTATGTCGCCCACAAAGCTCTTTTATTGATGAGGTGGAAAATGGGATTCATCATCCTCAAGGAATGGCATCTTATCAGTCGCTAGGCTGTGTAAAGCACAGTACAGTCTAGTTTTCCTTGTGTTGGCTCGGTGTTGCGCGAGGTTGCTATTGACAACGCGTCTTGCACGGAAAATGGAAAAACTGACACCTATTCGGCTAACACTTCTAAAACCCGAGAAATTTCAACCGTGTCAAAATTATGGATATTGATCTAGGTACTGACTGTAATTTGGTCAGTTAATGATTTGTTCATCGACCATTTTTCCTAATTATATATTTTTAATTTTCATCATATTAAAGATGTATTAAACTCTGCTGACTCTATTTGGATTTCTACTTTCCTTACATAGAAATATATAGGGTCTCCACGTGACCTCGATTCAACCAATGGGAACCTTCGCAAGGAACTCATGGGGTGGGGGGGGGGGGTGGAACAAAGCCTTTTTAACCCCCCCCCCCCCCCCCCCCCCCTCTACACACACACACCTCCCCTCTTGTATGTTCCATCTACCTAGCATTCAGGGAACCACAGTTTCGCACATCCACTTAGAAAATTATGAAAAATAGGGAAATATAGTTAAAAAATAATAAAAAGTTTTGCCGACCTACCACCCCGCCACCTTCCAATAAAAGAAGAAATAACAAACACTATTTTGCCACGACGGAAAGTCGCGAACATAAATATAATAGAAAAAAAGAAAAGAACATACGACGATGCTGTGTGTTTTTCCATTGGCCAGTTTTTTCCCTCATATTGTCGCTCTGCCAGCATGCCATGATACGGATACCCAGGAGAGTCATTAACGTAAAAAGCTTGACACTGCGAGGTGTGACAAATACTTAGATAAAGTACACAACACTCAAAAAAAAAAAAAAAAAAAAAAAAAAATGAAGCATCTCCACACTCACGATACTCTTCAGCACGAGTTGTCTCGCAGCCATAGACGTCCTGTCATTGGTCCGTGGTTAAAACATTTTTATCGAGAAATAGGCAAATAATGTTGAATCGCAATATTACGAGGTACAATGTTTGCTTTTATTTGAATTTTAAAAATTGGTGCCCTACTTTTTACGATCGACATACGTAAGCTGTAAACATTAACCACAACGAGCACTTTATTTTTATCGTGGTGAAAACATTTTTTTTTTTTTTAGTTTATTCAAATTTAGGTCATATGATCTCTGTGACGTCATTGATAGGATAGACAGTTGACTATTCGGAACACCTTGTTCACTTCTACGAGCATCGACGGACATGATCGAGTAGTTACGATTGACTGTAGATAGATGTTGATTTGAATACCTCAAAATTTAACATAGAAAAATAAAGTATACATGGTAAAGAGTAAAACAATCGTCGGAACCTACGTATTTTTTATTAGTAAAACTTCGTACCAAGTCTTAATAAGGCATTTCATTGGATTCGTGTTGAAAACAGCACGGATCATTAATTTTGACCAACAAACGCCGCGTTACAAAGTTGTTCGGATTTTGAACGTCAGGTTTTCCTTTTGTAGTTCCATTGAAGAGTATTCAATAGTCCACGTGTGGATTCATTGGTCAGCAAATAGCCGATTAATATGAATGAAGACAAAGTTTCACCGGTTGAAAATCCCACGGTATACACGGTAGTGATAACGGAATATATACCGTGGATAAAAAGGAGAACAGATACTATGTACAATGGACAATTATAGAAAAGTAATATAACTGAAAAGAAAATTTGAAATCATATTGAAATACTGTGAACAAAATGTGTTAATATAATGCTGGATACAACGAAAGTAAAGAAACGAAAAAAAAAAGTCAAAACGAGATCAGGAAAGAAAAGGTAAAACAAACAACAACAACAACAAAAAAAGATAATTGAATTAAACAAAATTTTAGGAATAAACTTTAGAATTGATATGACTGAATTGCGAGTCTGTATGAAAACTAAATGATAAAACAATAAGGGAAAAATATCAATGAAATTGACTGAAATAGTGTTGGCTGGACGTTAAAAGTAATTATATTTATAGAAATGCAAGTTGATTTCGCGTTGGGCTTTCATGTATGTTATATTGTACAACATATCTAACTTGGTTTAAATGAGAAGTAAGTT
Source organism: Solen grandis (assembly GCA_021229015.1). Lineage (NCBI taxonomy): Eukaryota > Metazoa > Mollusca > Bivalvia > Adapedonta > Solenidae > Solen > Solen grandis. Next base: position 64,136,544 of record CM037786.1, on the reverse strand, counting down.
ATTGAATTTTTCCGAATACTTTTTAAACACTCCTCGGTAAGATATTAGTGTTTCTTGGTAAATCTGTTTAATACGAAAGAAGGGATTGATTAATTTATGCGTCTACAACGCCAAATCGACTTTTTTTAGTAGCCAGATTTCAGAATTCCAAAAGTCAGCAAGTCAGCGGCATATATCTTTTTTTTTACTTTTACTGGCAACCACTCATTTGTTAAACATATTGAACACCCTTTACTACTATCGGTAAATTGTGTTTTTGCTTTCTTTTACTGGCAACAACTCATTTGTTAGACATATTGAACACCCCTCACTACTATTGGTTTATAGTGTTTTTGCTACTCACTTGTCAAACATATTGAACATCCCTCAATTGAACAACACAAGAAAAGCCATTCACCATAAAACTCAAACATTAAGTATCCGCGAAAGTCGGCGGCATATCTCTTGTAGGATTTGTGTTTTGCTTACTTTTACCTTCGAATTCTCTGTGCAGACATGTTTCAACATATTGTGATTTTATTTATCTCGTGTATCAGTATTGTTTTTGCCGTAATGTCTCTAGTAGTACATGTTCCCGTCCAGTGTCAGACGTGTTACTACATATGTCAGACGTGTTACTACATATGTAAATAAGCTGATGAAATTTTCATAATTTCACAAGATTAAGTCCGATATTTTTTTTTCTCAATATCTTTCTTAATGTAAGGTCTGTAAATAAGAATAAGATTTGGTGTCCTCACGTTTATCTTTTATTAAATTATATATGATTGCATGTGCATTTGTAATACACACCTTTAATATTTTGTCGTACTGTTTGCGGTATTCTTTTATAGTAAGATTTAAGAAATAAACTTAGATACATTGATATTAAGAAAGTTGATAAATTAATGTACTAATATGAATAAACCTAAGAATTTTAATATGATAAAAATTATTTGTCATTATTTAGTGTAGTGTACCCTTGATAAAAAGCAGAACGCATCTTTGTAGTCAGGCAATGAAAAAATGTCGAGTCAGCCGCGTAACGCTGCACGTGCGCCAAAAGTGAGAGATAAATGATTGATTTCACAGGCGCGTGTTAGACAGAAAAGCAAAATTACAATTATTTGATTTGCACGCAGACTTTTCTAGCAAATTTGTGAGTCATGCGGGTTGAGAAAATTCACAAGAAAATCAACGTTATTTTAATGTATCTTAATTGCTATTTTATTGATATAGAAAGTGGAATTTTATCTTGGAACATTTTTGTTTCTGTCTTTCCATAACGATTTTTGACTTGCTTAAAGGGGGAAAATGATTTATTGTGTTTTCTGGATGGTTGGCGCCACGAATATCCCCCCCCCCCCCCCCCCACGAAAATCGTTCAATTTTTTACCCCAACAGCATGAATCCACGAATAAATATACCCACGATAATCTTTTTAGTACAAAATCAACGAAACATATGAGTTCACAATGTCATATTTATTTACAAGTATGTTTAATGTTCCTGTCATAAAATACGTTTATTGACTTGACACTTTGTTTTACATGAGCGAGAAAAACACGTCAAACTTTCAAAAGGTTGAAAAATGCAGTTTCTGAATACGATGAGAGGAAGGCATACCGCATATGCACTCTCTCCTGTTTTGATACCTTTTGTGTGTGTGTAAATTTCAAGAACATGCAATGTTTAGCCGTCTTTCAATTTCCAACGCACGATCATTCCGTTGACAAAGAATAAGCCATTGTGTGGGTGGGGTCGATAGAAAGGGCGGCACTATTTAATACAGGAAAAAATATCATGTCCATGAGTAGGTATGCAAACACTTCAGTTATGAGGGATATCACCGGGCAAATATTGGTTTTGAAATAGTTTTAAGATGACACATCTTCTTTAACGAAATTTATGAGTATTCAAGATAAGATGCAAACGCCCTTTCACTGTATAGACGGAGGAATAGCATTTAAGATGCTAACACATATATACATGCTAAGACATAAGTTAAAATGCCGTATTAAATCTAAACAAGGTGCTTCGGTTCTTGCTCGTTTAATGACTAGTTATATATGTTGCTGGTGTGTAAACGTCCAACCGACACTATTTCAATCATTTGCAGACAATGCCTGCTTGAGGCACTGCCGTAACACGCCGTGGAAACTAGCATGGTACCACTCCCAGTAATCTGACCTAAAACCAGGGAACCAGCCGTGGCTCCGATTCCACTTACAATACTTAGTGTTAAGTAATATCTAAATCCTTATTTCGTAACTTAATATTTGGGTATTATCATTGGAGATTAAAAAATTATATAATATTCGCCCCTAAAAATTTAAGTATTACTTAGCCAGGCAAGAAGCTTTCAGGACCAATTTTACAATTAAATGATGTCACGCCCAGGAATCGAGACCGAGACCTCCTGCTCCCAATGTAAGCGCACTCGCTCACCGACGACGTAGGTTTATGTTGCCAAAAATGCCAACTTTCGATAGACTAAGTTCTTCAACACAAGATTTTATACTTTCTAGATAAGTACCGAAATATGACTTTTATTGATATGTCTATTGAAATAGTCCTTTTTTATTGTGGCAAACACCCATACCAAAATCTAAGTGTGCTTGGGGTTGTTTTTTTTATGGAGTCTATAAAATGATATTATATTGTACAAAGCATTCATTTTATTTCTTAATTTCGAGTTTCATTTCGTGAAACGAAATACTGTTTTGTAATTACTATTGTGTTTTCTTTATTTGTGAGAAAGAATATTCTTTACTTCGTTTTTACGGCATACTGTTTCGTAAGCACCTTTTCGTACGAAAGTACATTAGCATTTAGTTACCACCGGCATAATCCCGAAATCCTTCGTTTTTTTTCCCCGAATTAAATTAAAAGGGGCGCACAAGGAAACAAGCAATGTCACTTTAGTGGCCCAAGTAACGCCCCCATCCCCTCCACACACACACACACACACACACACACACACACACACATTTTCTTTTGCTAGACATATCCAATAAATGTCGTATCTGCCTCAGACCATCACATCCTATGTACGGATATCACAAACAGCGTGCGATATGATGTACAGTATCCGCGAAACTTGGACCCTGGCCAGAGCTGAAAACAGCTGTGATTAAATATTGATAAATGTTTCCTCACGTCTGTCACTTAGATGTGTATGAGAGAGATGTTTGGCAATCGAATGGAACACCCGGTAAATTTTATTAGTGACATGACACGGACCATCATATGTTTTCTTGGGTTATTTTTTTTTTTTGGCAGGAAACTATACGTATTACAAACATCGACTTTTTCCACCGCTAGTCATCTGTGTTTGACGTTTATGATGGTTACCTGTCTTGCAACCATTAAAGTCTACAAAAACAAATTCTATATTAGTGGCCAGCTTCATTTGTCAACCAATGAAAACGCTGTATTTCTTTAAATCTGCGTGTGTCTATTTTCATAGAGGGACCAAAGTCGATACCATATTAAATTAGCTCATTAGTCGTCTATTATTGTTCAATGTGCTATCAAAGTAACCAAATGAAACCTGCCACTAAGTATGTTAATGTTCATCAGTAGCTGTTCTACAGGATTTAGAAAACTTATAAGGTCGCTGTCACTCTTATCGAAGTTTCTAATTTCTGTTGAACAGCATGGATGACCACAAACTTATACATACACGTGTGATTTAAACGAAAAGTTTGTTTGTTGGGTTTAATGTCTCACCGACAGTATTTCAGTCATTTGGAGACGATGTCTACATGAGGCAGATATAGTGCTACCGCAGTGCAGTATCACGCCGTAGACATGTGGCATGATACCACACCCAGTCGCATTATCCTGACACCGGGCCAACCACACCTGCGATTACCCTTATATGATGAGCGTCAAGCAAAGAAGCTATAGCAGAACCATTATTACGACTTTGATATGTCACGGCCGGGGATCGAACCCACAACCTCCCGCTGTCGAGGCGCTAAGCGAAAGATACTTGTAATAGAAACTTATCATATACAAGCGTTTTTTTTATTATGATTTATAAATATAGCAATTGATGTCAATTTTTTCCATCGACCAGAAAAATATGTAGAGACTACAGGAAAGCGAAATTAAAAGAAGTCAGAATATCATACATTTCGGTTATTGCAAATCAGGTTTACTTCAATGAAACTCTTGCATGTGCGTAGCTGGACCTAAATTAATGTGCAGGCCCGGACTGGCATGAACCCCCAAGAATTGCTTTCTAGGACGCGCCTAGGTGCGTTTTCCAGCATATCTGGGGCAGAAAAGTCAGTAATACCGCGCAGTTTTTATAATGCAATTTTGACTTTTTGAAAATACCATTTCTTGATATGATGTGCAGGCCCGGGATTAAAGTGCCTGAACGGAGCTACGCTAATGCCTTGTAAACTATAAACAGTATTTTGAAACAATATCTAAATTCTATATAGCGATGTTTGATGATACAAATCAAGCCGGTATCAGGTAAATGATTGTACAAGCTGAGTTATTGACTACATTACAGACAATTCATTCAATTTTTTCTTTAAAGTTAAAGGCGCCGTGGTTCATTGGAAATTTCCTTAGCGCGGAACCGAATGTTGTAGATTCGAACCCCGTTTGGGGGAAATTATTATTCATGACCTTCCCAGGCGCAAAGTACTGGTTCAACTGTCTTAAAGGATTAATATATTTTGTAAAAACTTGTTTCCCGATCGACGTTATTTAACAATAAAACGTAAATAAACTTAACTGGAACAGTCCATTGAGAGCTAAAACATATTATTACAAGAACCTACACTATTTTCTAATTTTCTTTATTTCAGCTTTAATAAAAATAACAATAAGAATATCGAAATAAAAGGAAAAGATATTCTCTACCATAGTATCTGTTTGTGTGCTTACAATAAATGCCATACCAACAAGATGGAGTTTATTGTAAGCACTCTTACACATACCTTGTGAAAGACTTAATTAATTTATTTATTTTTCTTTTATTATTTGCTTTCTTTTCAAACCGACATACTAAACATATCGTGATTTCCGTACATTTAAGATTTCATTAATTATTATGTCTAATTCTGCGTTCAACGCATAAATAAAGCTGTATTGTTCGTTCACATAGTTTATAAACCAATTCTATTTGCAGAATGAAGATTTCCATCATCCACAAGATTCTTGTCAAGTCTTCTATGTTAAAGTTTTTCATAAATTCTAGTATGGCAATAAACTTATTTTCAAGCGGCTCGGCAAATCGGAATCAATAAAACACACTTGTACATTTGTACTTTTCCTGACTGGTATGCAGATTAATGATTCGTATGGAATTCCAGACCTGTGATGTCTGCATTGGAGAGAAAACCCGGATTTGAAGAACTATGTATTATGAATTTCAGTAGAATTCGATCTCTCCTTTGTTACACACACACACTTATCGGTAAATATCTCTCTTTCTTCATAAGTTATTTTTTGCCTATCCGTTAGATTTGCATTCCAGTAGAGTAAAACATTTTTAAAATGGTTTGATTGTCCACGATTTTTATAGTGAAGAAAAAATCATTTGAAATTATTTTAAATAAAGCATAATTTGTTACTTTTTTCAGACAAGTAAACTCTAATAACTTAAATCAAGAGTTCGATCGAGTATGAGATAATAATGATGATAAGAGTAAAATGGTTTAAGGTAATCCATCCATCATAAAATTGTGATCATGGTCTATCAATTGATCATAGGAATTTTATCGTAAATATAAGCTTTTATAGACTTAGAGCAAAAGAGCCTGTAACCCCCATGTCAGTGGATGCTTACATCTGCACTGAAGACTTTTTAAACATTTGAAGGATCTTGATTTTAACTTAATGATAAACGGATTACCTTAATGACAAATACTAATGTGGCATTTAAGTTTATTTTTTTCCCATAAATGTTGGCAGATGCGTCAATAATAGCATTAGATTATTGTAAACGTATTGGAATAACGTAAATAACACACTTATGTAAAAAAAAAAATACCGATATAAACATATTAAAGTAGATTGAGAGATTCAACCTGATGCTGAAATACTGTCGTGTTTAACCCTTTCCCTCATATAGACTCATTTTGACGCACTCAATAGGTACCACATAAAGCCTGATCTGCAGAAAACCAGTTAAACCTTACCAAATTTAATTACAAAATCCTCTTTTCCAGACCACTGAGGAACAGCGAACAGCATAAAACCTGATCAGCCTGCGAGTTACTCGCAGGTTGATCTGGTTTTTTGTTGTTCGCATAGGTCTTTTCATGGTTTCCTCTATGAGGGAAAGGGTTAAGAAGAGATTTTAATTAATTAGATAAAAAAAGTATATCATGTTGATCAGCAAATGAATTCATACAATCCATCCTACAAGGGGATTATTCCCAGTTGCAATATTCAAACAGGCATAATGTAATATCTACTTTACCACATTTAAAACACGGACTGGTTTAAAACATTCATAGTTTTAATTATTTCGAAAATTTGCTAGACATTGTTATTTTTCGAAATGCATATGAATTGCATTTATATTACCTTAGAAATAATGAGCGCGGAAAAAAGGAATGCCAAATTTAAAGCCTTATAGTTTTGTTGAGGTCATCTGTAATCAATATAAGTAAGCATGTATACAATTTAAAAAAATCTATTTAATGCAATGTGTGGGAAAATATTGTTATTTTTTCATTATTTTTTTTTGTTCCATCTGTAGGCCTAATATCAATTATGGCAAGTTCGACTTAATAAGCTGTCTTCAAAGCCAAGTCCTGATTTTGAGACCGTCCCGGAAATTCACGAATTTGCATTTTGGAATATCACGTGACAGCTATTTACTGAATTTATATAATTACAGATTTCACATCCGTAATATTACATATTACTGAATAAATTACATTTCAGATTGCAAGTACATTATGTAACGTATTATCAATTGCAATATGTTACAAGAATAATACATTATTACATTTATAATCAATTATTTCAACTTATTCAATAATCCATCATTAGGAGATGTGTTAATTTGTGGTTATTCCTTTAGCAGCACGTTTATGTGGATTTAAATAAAAAACAAAAATAAATAGATGTAAGTAACGAAAATCTTTATAACGTTTCTTTCGATTACGAGATATTGCAATAAAACTAAATACAAATGCATACATTATCTACACACGTTTCTACTTTTCCTTAGGAAAATATATCCATGTTATTATCACTGAGTGCATCAAACAAGCATTAGAACATCCGAAACAGTCATTGAATAATGCTGAAAATATTCCTTTCGAAAACAGCAGTCAAACAGTATGTATAATGCAACCACGAAATTATAATTTAAAGTATTTCACAAAATCATCATTAGTTGCTGGCAGCTTGCATGTAAAATAAATATAGGTGGCATATTCCTGGCTAGCTCTTTGGACGCCATTAGAGATTGAAGAGAAGCATGGTTGTGTATTTGGTTTCGTCTGGTCCGGTATTGGCATTGAGCGTTACCTTCGTGTCTTTTCCTTTGAACTGCTCCAAGCCGAACTGGCCCTCCCAGCAGTTTCCCTTCTTGTCCAGATGGAACCACTCGCCGCCCGCGACCACGGCCACGGCATTAGCATTTGGTATAACTACCTTCCAGCTGACGTTCTTCAGTGGGGCATCCTTGTGAAGAACAAGCGGAGAGTAGAGGAAGCAGCCGTCCTTCCACTGGGCATACTGCTTCGGGAAGGGGAAAATCGGGTGAAGAGCCTGGACGCAGTTGATCAGGTAGTTGTAGACGTTGGGCAGAGATTTGCTGTCGTCTGCAGCACCAAGAGCGAAGATCTGGAATTTGAAGTAGCCGGACTCTGGCATGTGGATGATGAAGGTAATGACATTATCAAGCGTTTGGGTAAACACGTATTCAGATACCTCTTCTTCCGTGCGACAGTTAATCAGTTGGTGCGTCACTTTAAGCGGTTCCTTGCACTTCAATTTAATTTCTATTTGATTGTCTTTTGCCGTAACTTCAGGTTCGGCTCGTTAAACGTTGAAAGCCCAAGCTCTTGAAATTTAGGCTGCTCTCCCAGATAACCGCGAGGTAAACTTGGTGGCGATGCCATTTTTAAATGCCTGTAGTCCTGTCTTCACGAAACGTTTATTATTTCACTGACTTCACTTCTCGGAGACGTCCTGCGCTAGTGGCTTCCCTAGGACAACTCCCCACAGGTGAGGCTAGCTCAGGAAAGGAATTTAACTACATCGCCTTACCACACAGTTAATGTCGTAATGTTTGTTCCACCAGTAATCCTCGATATTTCTGCGTTACCAGTGTCCTGATCGGTCGACACAATAAACTGTAAGTGTCTCGGATATGCAAGCATCACAAGTAAGCTAAATTCAAGCTGATGTTTCGATGCATCGATTATGCGTTGAGTATAAACGTTAGGGGCGCATATAATGTAATACGGGATTAGCTTATAAAAATAAATATTAATACCAATATAAGTAATGTTATGTGTAATTATGACATTTATTGATCCACTTCCTATCACTATTTCTTAAAGCACTTCTGTTATCAAAGCATCTTCAGATATTAGCATTAACACTTTCAATGATGTGGGCACTTGTGCCTTTGCGACCAGTGCAGACCAAGATCAGCCTGCACCCTTGTGCAAACTGATCATGGTCAACACTGTTCAGTATTCAGTCAAAAGATTTTCAGCAAGCACTCCCATAAACAACTAATGGTACAGTCCAAAACAAAGAATGGACAATTCCAATTAGGAAATTTAGATGGTATGGGTGAATCTACTGTACAGACAATGATAAATTCGCTTTCTGTAGATTTCACATACGCGGTCATTACGTTTATATACATACAGTTTCAACTTAATTTCCATCATTTAGATAAATTAAGGAAAGTCTTTAGAATAAAAACTCAAAATTTCGACATGTAAGCTAGATATACGACCAACCACAAGTTCATATCCAAAGTATTATCAACTTGGCCAAAAAAGAAAGATCTAAGATCTACCAACTTTTCAATCCTTAATATCTCACAGAAATTACAAATAAATAATGTACTGCTGACTACCATAAATACCATGCCTTTCGGTTAAAAACCAAATTTAGGGGTTTTGCACGTGCGCCTTGTGCAGCACAGGTCGATATCCGGTGGTAGTATTTGACTGCACCGATTGACCGGAAATAAATCACACTTGAATGAAAACATGCAAAATCAAATCAAACAAAAATGCTAAGATTGAGAACAAGTTATCCGCATGTTAAATGCAGATGCATTAGAAAATGCTGCATAACCGAATCTTATCGAAGCAAGTGTCATATTTGAAAGCGACCCCTATCTCACATCCTTCAAACTGTTTCAATAAAAGAAATACCACAGCGATTTCAAATGTTCACGTCATGTCAGAAAGGAATAGCTCTTTACTCCCGATAGAACAAACGTCAGAATATCTGCTTATTCGAAGAATAGAGATAGAAATGTATGATGGGTACTTTAATTCTTGGCTGAATGTAAGAGTAAAGCGTTATCGACTAGACACGTATTAGATTCACACGTCACGTATGATTTCACGAGATAACTGTGATTGTTTTTGTTTAGCGGTAACGCAGTGTTCGCACAAGAGGGTAATATCTTGTACACCTTTAAACACCGTTTGCTTCCTCATTTTTCTCTGACACAGTTTCGGAAACTTTGGCAGAGTTAAAGAGTATACAAGTCTTTGACCCACCTAATGTATATCTCGCTATAGTTGCGTTATGTTCTATCTGTTAAAAATAATGACATCCTCTTTTTAAAGATAGATTCATAGATAGTGTTTAACGTTAGCTTCTAGTTCGCGATTTCTTGTAAAGAAAAATTAAAAAAGAGTCGGGTTTTTTTATTGCTTGTTTATTGGCTTTAACGTCCAACCGAAGTTCATTATGGACAGGTATAGCTGCCATACTGCAGTATAACGCCGTAGACATGTGGCATAATACAACAAACAGTCACATTATCCTGACAACGGGTGTCAACCATTCCTGGAACTACCCTTATATGCTGAGCACCAAGCAAGAGAACTATAACAGTGCCATTTTTAAGACTTTGGTATGTCGCGGCCTGGGATCGAACCTACGTCCTCCCGATTCTGTGACGGATGCACAAACCACTTGGCAATTGTGACAGGTCGTCATCTGCTTTAGAATTCGTTTCATTTTAATAAAATCAACTAGGAATACTGTATATTAGCATGTTCATGTATAATCCCTTTTTTTTCGGTATCATTTTTTCCATATCCACTTTCCATATATACTTTCCTGTTTAAATAACTGTCAATCGATATTTCATTTCAGAACAAGCTCAATGCATCTGAAAAACAAACGTTAATGCATCCCTTCTTTGGTCTTTGAAAATCCTATGTCTAAAGCTGGCACATCCCTGCCTTGCAGAGATAATACTTGTATACCAATTTCAATAAATCATTTTAAATCTTTCTAACGGTATTTCTCGTGTAATTTTCTTGCAACAGTGTTAAGTATAACAACAAAGGAAATTGGCTGGAAGCCAATTTCGGCACGATCGTCTCCTTGGATTCAAATAATATGACATGTATATATTATTTCACAGTGTGAAGTAGCAGGACATCTTTACATTTTTTACACTTCAGAACGTTGCATATAGCTAGAGTACGTCTAAAATAAGTTTGTTTTCAGTCGTTTAAAATAACTTTATCAACTGTTATACATGCGAAGATCCAGCTATTTGTCTCGGGGATATGTTGGCCAATTTACCTAGCCAACTCTGAAATTCACCTGAAGTGGTGTGTGTGTGGGGGGTGACTTTTTCTTCTTTTTTCAGATTTTCAAGGGACAAGGGGGATGGGGGATGGGCTCCAACGGTTTTCCCAGGGAGGGTTAGGGGGTTATTTTCTTCTTTATTTTATAATAATAGCCAAATCAAAGGGGGAGGGCGGGGGGCAGGGGGTCATGACCCCCTCCTTTTGGATCTGTGTATATTATACATTTTATAGAACTATACGTACACCAGATTGATATGTTTAAAATTAAGCCAGTATTCGATTAATTTAATATACCATAACATTAGCATACAGCTTAATAGATACGCTCAGCCTCACATCGCTTCTGAATGTGTGCACCATAATTTATACGTTAAGAATAAGTATGTCGACATAGCTTCGATAGCTTCGTCATTTTACATAGATATAATTATATTATAAAGTAGCGTTTGATATAGTGCAGTATAGACGTAACGCGACTCTATAAAACTTTTTGCACTAATAAGAACGAGTTTTAGCTTGATAAGATTTTTTATTCATATCGTTGTAATTTTATTATTATTATTATTATTATTATTATGCATGGTTTTTGCATTAAATTGTGCTATTTCATATAAAATGTTATTTTGGCTACATCTATTGCACTGCTCGTACGTTTATGACATCATCAACATTTAATACGTTTAACACAGCTATATTTACGTTTATACAATTGTTTCCAAGATTCCAGCAGTATTATTATAGCTTTAAATTTAGCTATTTCAACTTTAAAACATTTGATATAGTTTTGTAAACGTTTACACGCGAAAAAATGTATGGATCAAGCATATTTATTTCACTACTAACAGGTAAGCTTTAAAACTAATAAATATTCGCTAATTAAAACATTGTAAATTGAATACAGCTTCATTAACGCGAACAAGTCTTTGTTGTTCAATTAAACACATAGCTGTTTTAACATTTAGCGTTTATTATCGTCCCATTATCTCTTGCACATTCAAGATATCACTTTCCTGGACCAAGATTTTCACAAAATCTTAAATCAATTTGGGGTTACAGAATTTACCCTTTACTCTGGACATATTATACTTTTACAGAGAAATATCGATATTTATCTACGTCTGTCGTGGGGAATATATCATTTTGCATAACCTTGTGTAAAGTCATTGAAATGTTTTCAAAACATCAAGCAATCTTAGTCTAGAAGACCGTGCATATAAAATTAAGGATGTTGGCCCGATGCCTGACAGAGGAGCCTGTCAATTCTGGTTTAAGTGAGAGTGATGTCAGTTATCTAAGTACGTAGGACTGCTTTATCGTTGCAATACCAGCAAAATACCCAGTAATTGTTTGTGAGATAATTAGATTTCCATCTCGCTTTGAAATGATTTTGTGCTAATTTATTCTATCATATTGAATTCCAATTACTTGCTTTGAACAGGTTAATCGGGGTTGACTCTAAATGGATTCTATTTAACCTCAGACACAGCTTTTAAGTTAGATCCTTAATAACATCTTCCGCATAAAAAGAATGGAATATATTGCTTATACGATCGAGTTTTCTGTGCTTTTTCGTCCGCTTGCAATCATTTCAAATTATCCATCACAGTTGTTTCCGATCTGTACCTTATGGTACTGGAATATTTAGTATAATGTCGGAAGTTGACTTGACTATTTGAGTTTATCGTCGCTTCGAGTATTTCAGTCATATAGCGACGTCCAGCTAATTACAGGTGGAGGAAGACCCTGAATGCACAGAGGCATCCGGGTAGAACCACCGACCTACCGCAAGCCAGCTGGAAGGCTTCCTCATGTCGGAAGTTGATATAACACATAACACATACGCAGATCCAGAGGGAGGTTGGGTTAATTAGGGGATCATGAACCTCCCTAGGAGTTTGACAATTTTTACATTTCATTACTACTGTTTCAGTTCAAATGATATGTTAATGACATCTGCTTCAGGGAATAAAACATAGCATTTTTGTCTCTGTTAATTTCATAATTATGTATTTTGTCATCTATGTTTCTTGTATGTTGATATATGGTAAACGTTTATAACAGATTAAGCTTCGTATATCAAGCAGTGTTTGTTTAGAACGTTAAATGTAAACATAAGTCCTGTGGTAACGTACATGACTGAAGCTCCGAAGGATGTGGGTTCAAACACCTTTAGATTTTTTCATGGCTTTCCCAGGCGCCAAAAAACTGGTCCAACCTGCTTCTTGTTAGCGGTTTCTTGTAAAGAAAAGGTAAAAAAGAGTCGTTTTTATTATTTGTTTATTGGCATTAACGTCCAGCCGAAGGTATTTCAAGTCATTACTTAAGACAGATACATGTATAGTGCTGCCACACTGCAGTATCACGCCGTAGACATGTGGCATGATATCACACCCAGTTACATTATCCTGACACCGGGCCAACCAGTCCTGGAACTACCCATATATGCTGAGCGCCAAGCAAGTGAGCTATACCAGAACCATTTTTACGAGTTTGGTGTGTCGCGGCGGGGATCGAACCCACGACCTCACGATTCCAGGACGGCCTCTCTAACCATTCGGCCACCGGGATCATTCTTTTGCATATTTAGTAAAGCTGTGTAAATTTACACATTATATATATATATATTTAACATAGTTAAATTAACTTGAGTGACATTATAATACTTCTACACGTAAAAGTAAATGAATTATATGCATTGAATAAAGCTATTAACAATTAACTTACGATCGTATTTATTTTATCGATTTGAAAACAAGATCTAACAACTTATACTAATCCGTTTCAAGGATTCCTGGATTGGACCAGTACCTTGCCCATGGGAAGGTCGTGAAAAATCCTTGCTCCAATTGGGGCTCGAGTCCACCTCCTTCGAATCCGCATTAAAGTATGTTACAACTGAACCACGGCGTCCTTACGTTTAACTAATCTGTATCAGCGTATCTACATTTAATTAATATGTATCAGCGTATCTACGTTTAATTAATGTATCAGCGTATCTACGTTTAAATATGTATCAGCGTATCTACGTTTAATAAATTTGTATCAGCGTATCTACGTTAAATAAATTTGTATCAGCGTATCTACGTTTAATTAATCTGTATCAGCGTATCTACGTTAAATAAATCTGTATCAGCGTATCTACGTTTAATTAATCTGTATCAGCGTATCTACGTTAAATTAATATGTATCAGCGTGTCTACGTTAAATTAATCTGTATCAGCTTAGCTACGTTAACTAAATTTGTATCAGCGTATCTACGTTAAATAAATTTGTATCAGCGTATCTACGTTTAATTAATTTGTATCAGCGTTCTACTTAAATTAATCTGTATCAGCGTATCTACGTTTAATTAATATGTATCAGCGTATCTATGTTTAATTACTATATATCAGCGAATCTACGTTTAAGAAATTTGTATCAGCGTTTCTACGTTATAAAAATTTGTATCAGCGTAACTACGTTTAATTAATCTGTATCAGCGTATCTACGTTTAAAAAATATGTATCAGCGTATCTACGTTTAATTAATGCGTATCAGCGTATCTACGTTTAATAAATTTGTGTCAGCGTATCTACGTGTAATAAATTTGTGTCAGCGTATCTACGTTTAATTAATCTGTATCAACGTATCTGCGTTTAATAAATTTGTATCAGCGTTTCTACGTTAAATAAATTTGTATCAGCGTTTCTACGTTAAATAAATTTGTATCAGCGTATCTACGTTTAATTAATCTGTAT